>JAYESA010000018.1:135374278-135591778 GCA_036927795.1 Iris macrosiphon | reverse complement strand
CTCGGCACACACAACCTGGTACCGTGCCGCAATGAACCATCATCAGCAATGGTGAAGTCGTCTGCTAAACCCATCTGAACCTGCGCCCTGATGCTCCTCAGGGACTCATCCTCAAACTGTGTAGCCCTGATACGGTCTACCAACTCTGACTGAATCTGCAGTCCCCACATCTGTATCTCAACTCCAGGCACTATCACCTCAATGCCCAAGCTCTCTAGATCTGCCAGAAGATAACGATCTGTAGTCAGGCACATAGCTACCGGATACCTGCTCAATGCATCCACAACTACGTTTGCCTTCTCTGGATGATACTGCAATGATATGTCGAAGTCTTTCATCAACTCCAACCATCTCCTCTGCCTCATGTTCAGCTCTTTTTGGATAAACACATACTTCAAGCTCTTGTGGTCTGTGAAGATCTCCACACGCTCTCCGTATAAATAGTGTTTCCACAACTTCAGAGCAAAAATGACCGCTGCCAACTCCAAATAGTGGGTAGGGTAATTCTTCTCATGAGGACGTAATTGCCTGGAAGCATAGGCAATCACCCTCCCATTCTGCTGCAACACACAACCCAGTCCCTTCCCCGATGCATCACTATAGATAGTGAATCCTCCAGAACCTGATGGCAACGTCAACACTGGAGCTGTCGTCAACCTCCTCTTCAGCTCATCAAAGGCGATCTGGCACTCCTCTGACCAAACAAACTCCACGTCCTTCCGGGTCAGCCTGGACAACGGCTCTGCAATTCGGAAAAAATCCTGAATAAATCTCCTGTAGTAGCCTGCCAGTCCCAAGAAACTCCTGACCTCGGCTACTGAACTCGGAGCACTCCATGCCTCAACTGCCACGATCTTTCTCGGATCCACCGAGATACCCTCTCCAGTCACCACATGACCAAGGAATTTAACCTTATCAAGGAAGAACTCACACTTTGAGAGCTTTCCATAAAGCTTCTCCTTCCTGAGAGTCTCCAACACTATCCTCAGATGCTCCTCATGCTCCTCTGGGGTCTTCGAATACACCAATATATCATCTATAAACACCACTACAAACCTGTCCAGATGCTGATGGAACACCTTGTTCATCAGATTCATGAACACTGCCGGGGCATTAGTCAACCCAAACGGCATCACCATGAACTCATACTGTCCATATCTGGTCCGAAAAGCTGTTTTCGGAATATCCTCCTTCTTGACCTTCACCTGGTGGTAGCCTGTCCTCAGATCAATCCTGGAAAACACCCTCGCTCCGCTCAACTGGTCAAATAGATCATCAATATGCGGCAGCGGATACTTGTTCTTGATTGTGAGGCTGTTCAGAGCCCTGTAGTCGATACACATCCGTATCGACCCATCCTTCTTCGGCACAAAAAGTACCGGAGCACCCCACGGAGAAGAACTAGATCTGATAAATCCCTTGTCCTGAAGCTCATCTACCTGCTTTTTCAACTCTATCAGCTCACTGTTGCTGACTCTATAGACGTGCTGGGATATCGGCTCCGCGCCTGGCACCAAGTCTATAGAGAACTCCACATCTCTGTCCGGAGGTAACCCTGGCAACTCCTCCGGAAAGACATCCATGTATTCCTCTATCAGTGGATGTAGCAACCTCGACTCTACCACCAGGGCTCCGCAGAAGACTCCCTCGGTCTGCTTCGCTGCTCCTCTGGCAAACTGAAACTCTGGCTCACCTGGGGGACTAAACAAAACTCTGCCTCCACGACAATCTATACTAGCATAATGCGTACTCAACCAATCCATCCCGAGTATAATATCGTAGCTCGGAAGTGGCATTACGAGTAGGCACACACTCAACTCCCGGCCTCCCAAGGTAACTCTCCGGTCTCTGCAGACATCACGGACTAGGATGATACCACCCCCGGTCGTGATCTTGCAGAGTCTAGCTAAAGGTTCAGCAACAAGATAGTGTCTAACAGCAAAAGATACAGACACAAAGCTATGGGAAGCACCAGAATCAAATAAAGCAAGTGCTGGAATAGAATCAAGAAGAACAGAACCTGAGATAACGTCACCAACTGGCTCGGCCTCGTCCACTGTCAGGGCAAAAGCTTGCCCCTGCTGTCCTCTTCGGTGCTGCTGTTGGTGCTGGGCGAACCTCTGCTGCTGAGTCTGCAAAGGCTGTCCTCTCTGTTGCGCTGCAGGTGCTCTGGCTGGTGCCCTCTGAGCGGCTCCTCCGCCTTGAGCTGGACGGGCAAGTGCTGAAGGACAATCCTTCAGCTGGTGATCTGCTACGCCACACAATAAACATCTGCCCAGCCTCTTTCTACATATGTCCCATCCGTGCCCTGGCTTCCTACAAAAAGGGCAAACGATGGGCTGCCTCTGGCCCTGCTGCTGACCCTGCCTCTGCTGCTGGGGCGCCTGCCGAAAGGGCGCCCGACCCTGACCCTGGTGCTGCTGGGTCTGCTGGAATGGCCTCTTGGCTGGGCCTGCACTGCTACCTGCTCCTGAAGCATCTCTGCTCCTCTTCGTCTTCAGCTCTAGGTCATCCTCAGCTCTCTGTGAGTCGCTGACAATCTGCTCGAAGGTCGCCTCACGGTCGCTCCTAGTCAAGGACTTGACCGCCATGACCAAGCCCTTGCAGAACTTTCGTGCCTTCGCTGCCTCAGATAACCCCTCAATAAATCTGCCCAGACGGCAGAACTCCGCTGCATACTCATCCACTAGCATACTCCCCTGGACGAGCGCCTCAAACTGACTCTCTAAGGCACTGAGAGCCACGTCCGGGAAGAACTTCTCCTTGAAAAGCTTCTTGAAAGCCTCCCAAGTCAATCCCAGAACTGCTATCCGCGTATCCGTGCGGAACCAAGTAAGGGCAAGGTCGAACATCTGGCTGCCCGTTGCCTCTATCTGTATGCTGGTTGGGATCATCGCCAGCCTGAAAATGCCCTCTATATGCTCGATCCAGTCGTCGGCGTACAGGATCCCCTCTGTGCCGCGGAACTCCTTAGGCCTCATCCTATGAAAATCGATGATAGTACCCGGCCTAGGATACTGAGCCTACTCTGGCTGTGGCTGGATCTGAGCCACTCTGTCGACCGCTGTCATAGCCACCTGATGAGCATTCTCAATGCCCATCCTCATAATATCTGCCTGACGGTGCTGCGCATCCATCATCTCTCGGAAGAATGCGAACAACTGTGTAGCATCCACTGGCGCATGCGATGGTGGAGGAGGTACCACCGGGACAACTGGGGTGGCTCTCGGATTAATGGGAGTAAGGGGATCTCCGAGAGAAACTGATGCTCCCTCAACCGCAAGAGTGGCGAGTGGAGCGGTAACGGCTGCCGGAAGTCGAGCAGGTCGAGAGGTGGCAGACCTCTCGGTGGCAGCTGCTGGGGCGGTGCGCTGAGATCTGGTCTTCGGAGGCATCCTGAACACAGATCAAAAGAAGTCAATATAGTGCATGAAACGATAACATCAATGAAGGACAGTAATATTACAAAAGAAAACAATTTCAGAAAAATTTTAGACAGCAAAAGAAAGTAGGAAGGGTCCTAGTTGTGATTGAGCACACTCTTTCTCAGCCTATCTCCTATATCCTATTGCAGGTAACCCTAAAAAGCAGACCTGCATGGGCCACCACCAAAAATGTGTCACGACCCGTACCCAAAAATCGGGCATGAGCCGTGGGTACGTCTAGCCTACACCGCAGAATCGGCGGTAGAATGCTGTAAAGGTCCGTTCTAGGTCAACCATATATATCTATATCTCACAGAAAAATCCGGCATGACCTCTCCAAAAGGAGGGCAAAACCACGCAATATATATATAAAATCCTCTCCCAAAGGAGGCAACCACGCAATATATATATATGAACTCTCAATCACAAAATCTAGGGAAAGAAATAAAGCACGATATGATATAAACAAGGAAACAGAACCAAGAGAGCAAGACAATCCAAAATAATACAGTCCAAGTCTACAAATAGCTACAATATCTCAAGCAACAAAAGAATAAGTACAGTCATCCAAAATAAAACACTGGGATCAACCCAGGAAACCCACCTAGCTAACTAGGGTGCTATCGGCGTCTCCTCGGCGCACTCCTCCTCGATCACGGGGTCACAACAGTCGTCAACACCCGGCCCGTAGAACGTAGGGTAATAGTCCTCAGGATCCTCTGGAAAAAATATGCCCAGTCAGGACTGGAGCGAAGTACATAACTCTGAAAGCAACTCTAAATGCATGGTAAGGTGTATATGACGAGCAATAGAAAAGTAATCAAGATGCACAGGAAATAAATATATGCTGGAGCACAATAAGTAGCTGCAATGTAAACTGGAGAACAACACAAGTAGTGGAAAAGTAACTGCAGGTGAGAAACATGAATACTAGCTAAGTGCCTTGAGCACAAGTTCGTTATGTGATCGGCTTAGGTTGCACATGAAAAACACTAAGATAACTCCGTTATGCGTGAGTTGCATAACCGACATACACATGAATACTATTTGGCTTTGATCACATAACCAACTCACTACTCCCCTCCCCCACTAATACCATTGGATCCAACCACAACACGCTACGTACATGATAATAGCTCGCGCACACGAAGGCGAGAGAACAATAAGCACATGATAGCACATGAGAATCAATACCCGAAGCACATGATGAAATACACGTGATAGAGTACCCGCTGAACACGGTAAGGGGATAGCATCTCATGACGGGATCCACTAGTACCAGCTCATGTAACAATGTGTCAGAATCAAGTATTATAGTTCTAGAACAGTTGATATAAACGCTATCATGAAATAGAAACTATCAGAGGTAGGTACTCGCCTGATGTCCTGAGCAACTGATGAGGATCGAGATCCGGACCGGTGTCGCAAGGACCTAATGCGAAAAGCAGAATTAAACAGGGTTCTAAGCATTTAAACTGATATAAAATAATTAAAAACAGGCTTCTAGGGCTATTCTAGGTCGAACGGGTCAAACCGGTGAAAATCGGGTCAAAAAGTCAACCCGGGGTCCAAAAAGTCAACTCTAGGTCAAAACTAGGTCAAACGTTGACTTTTATGGTCAACGGGGACAATTATGGTCAAAGCTAGGTCAAACTAGGGTGCCCCTGAAATTCTAGGTCAAACCGAGCTCATTAAGCTACTAAACTCACAAACTCGCCTAATCGAGATACCGGGATACCCTCGGTATCCGATACCTCGCCCTAGGCCACGCACCCCGCCTAAACCCGCTAAAACCTAGGCTAGCACGCGTAATTATATATATATAAATATATAAAAATCATTCCAAAGCATTTCCTAGGCTATTGCTCAAATACCCCGCTCGAAACTCAATACCTTGAATATCTCAAGGTATCGAGATACCTCGGTATTTCAAGGTATTGAGGTTTCGCTCTAAAACCTCTCTAACTAGCTATCTAGCTACAAATTATGCACCTAGTTATTAATCTAGGCTAGGTAATATAGATATCTATCATATTTATATATATCTAAGTAGGTATCTACCTATATATATAGATATCCACACAAATATACCCAAATACCCAATACCTTACCTAACATAACATATATATATATATATATATATATATATATATATATATATATATATATATATATATATATATATATATATATATATATATATTATCTATCAAGATATCTATATATATATATATATAACTATAGGTATATAGATATCTATCTCTTAGATAGATAAAACTATCTATCTACCTATCTACCTATCTATCTAAATACCTAGCTATCTATCTATTAATCTAGCCCTCTAACTATCTATTTATCTTATCTATATACTATTATCTATCTATTAACTTATCTATCTAACATATACTCTAACTATTATCTATTACCTATCCCTCGCTAACATTACCCGCTGCTACTAGCCTCGCCAACGCGCTGCTGCTGCTGGCTCTACATGTTGATGATGCTGCTGCTGGCTGCTGTTATTGCTGTGCTGCTGCTGCTCCTCTTGGTACTGATGCTGCTGCAGCTCCTTGCAGCTGCTGTGCTGCTACTGCAGTGCAGCAGCAGCTGCAGCCACTGCTTGCTGTCCCCCCTTCCTCTCACAAACACACACGCACACACTCTCCTATACATATATATATCGCCCTATATATATATACATACATATATATCTATATATATATCAACTAGATACCTATATATATATACACTTATATCTACTCTAACACACTCACTAACACACACACCTACACACTCACAAACACACTAATACACACACTCACACACAATATTAACAACACACACACACATAAATATATATACATAGCTACATATATATATATATACACTTAATATATATATATATATATATATATATATATATATATATATATATATATATATATATATATATATATATATATATATATATATACACACACACTCTCAACTATATATATATATATATATACATACACCCAAAATATATATATACATATACACACACACAAGCACACTTACACATATACATATATATATATATATATATACACATAGACATATACACACACAAGCACATAGATCTAATACACACATACATATATAAATATATATATATATATATATATAAATACACATACATATATATATAAATATATATATATAGATACATATACACTAACACAACACAACACAAAACAACACCCAAACCACACGCCCCACTCACGCCCAACGACCCCGACACTCACCAATACCCTAAAATATATAAAATATAGTCCGAGAACTCTAGCACACACTCTCTGATACTAACCCAACGCGTGCACAAGCCCGAAACGAGAAAACCAAGTCAAAATGGCCGTTCGGTCATTTCGACGAACACGTGGTGCGCGGCTCGGAAAACCTCCTGAAACGCACACCAAACGAACTCAGAATCGGCCCAACATTTACCCACGCACTCTACACGATGTCTAGATCCTAGAAAATGTTCTCCCGCGTCGATTCTAGGTCCATGGTGGAAATGCGCACGCACTTAGAATCGACGACGACGAAAAGCCCCAATTTTGCCCGAAATGCCCGTTTCTCCGCGACACGACTTCCCGTGTCCAAACGGAGACACGCACTCACCCTTTAGACACCCGACAACATCTACCTAGGTCCATCTAACCTAGGGCATCACCCAAAATTGGGCCAAATTCGGATTCCACCCGAATTCGACACAAAACCTAATGTCAAAGTCTCTAAACTCACCCAAACTAGTTCCAACTTCCTCCTACGGGTAGGTTTAGGGTCTAGGAAGGTTCTACAATACTAATTACACTACACAAAAGTAATTAGGAAGGGGAAAGTAAGGTTTTACCTCTTGGGAGTTGGAATCCCAAGGCCAAAGTCTCACAACCCCTAGAAATCACCTCCCTCAAGCTCCAAGCCACCAAAACTAGCCTCCACACAAAGTCTAGGCTCCACACACCTAGGTTAGAGAAAATGTAAGGTTAGGGTTAGCTTAAGGAAGAAGGAATGAAAGAAGAAAGAAGAAAAGTGAAGAGGAAACTCACCTTAGAGAAGAAGGAAGAAGGAAGAAGAAGTGGAGAAGAAGAAATAAAGAAGAAGAAGTGGAAAATAAAGAAGAATACAAAGAGGGGGGGGCTGCTGCTGGAATCGGGAATGGGTAGGTAGGGGCCGGCCACAAGTCAATTAAAGGGGTCTCCAAAGTGGCAAATGTCCAAAATGCCCCTCCGAAACTCGGTTTTGGGTTCCGGGTCTCCAAATGCACTCAAACTAGCTCCAAATCTCTCTAACTAAGCTCCTAAAAATAAAATAAATAATCTAAGCCCCAAAATAATTCTCACAAGGGTGTGGGCTGGGTCGGACATGGGTCCACTAGGGTCGGACATGGGTCCAGGCTAGCCAAAACCCTAAAACAATCATTAAAAAAATAAAATAAGCACCAAATAAATATAAATATAATTAATTAAATACAAACCACTATTTATCAAATAAAAATAAAAAAATACCCTATTTTCTAGAATTGGGTAGTGACAATGAGGGAAGTCCGGGAACTTCGAGCTCACCTAGATTCCATGGGCAGCCGGGACTCACTTCGTTAAATCGGAATACGACAACCGTACCCCGGGGAGTGGGGTGATGTTCCGTACCCGCCAAATTACAATCCCTTTAACCTAAACCCATTCGACGGGAAGACCCTCCCCCCGGTCAATACATGAGTTATTATAAGACTGCAACCGGGCACCTACCTCGCAGTGACACACACCTTACCAAGCTCTTTGTAGGGGCATTGTCTGGGGTCGCATTCGACTGGTTTTATAGCGTACAAGATAACTGTATCTAGTTATTTGATAAGTTCAAGAGTCTTTTCTCAAAAGATTCTATGACGGAGGAAGCGACATAACGATGTCCTTAGCTGGGAAGTGAGATAGCAAGGAAGTGAGAATGTATGAGATGGATGCCTTAGCTAGGAACAACGAGTTAGATTATATGGTGGCTTAAATAGGCTGGGTGAAAGTTTTAAATTTTAAGCATCGATGATCGAATGTTACTATCGATAAACAAGTTGGATCGTATATCTAGTGAGATTGGTTGGAACTGATTAGGAATCACAAGCATGATATTATGTTTGTTTACCAGATATTGGAAGTTCTTAGAAATTAATTAAAGATGGACCTAGTATATGGAAAATTGTTTCCTTTGACCTTAGGTGTGTAGCATTTACTACATGCCTAGCTTAAAAAGGATAGCAACCGTGAAGTAGGAATATTTGAACCTAGCGATTGGCGGATAATAATTAATCAGCATATGAACTTGTGGGATTACAAGTAACTAATCGATGCCTTATTGTCTGGCAATATATGAAAGTTCGTCAAGATGCTTCGATGGATGGAAAACTAATAGAGCTTGAGGTCTAGCACGTTGGGATAAATACTGTCGATGAAAAGTTTTGTCTCATCAATAACAGTTGGTTGGCAGAAACCTTAGTCGCTTGGGTAAAAGTTGATTAGCCAATATAATTCATCAAATTATTAATATGAGGTGATCCCTAGCTTGGTGGGTTGACCAATATACCGAGTACATGAATAATTATCGAATGTGGTTAAGTGAGATAAAATTCTGGAAGACATTAATGAGGTGATGTAATAAAGTTGATGGTTAATGCGAATAAAAGTTGACCCTATCAAAATAAAGTTGGCAAAAGTATGTTTGATGGAAGGAATCAGAAGAAAGATATTTTTAATATATTGGTTGGGTAATATTGTCGGTTATAAATTATTTGGGAGATACTTTACACACGAATACACAATATGAGTAGAAAGGAATTAAGAGCAAGGATCATAAACAATATACTAGTAAAGGTGATCGATCAAAATTTGAGTTTGGGTTAGCTGTCTTGTCCCATAGATAAATCAAACCTACAAAAATTTAAAAATGATATGTTGGTACAACTAGAGGATGACTATAAAATCAGAAAGGAAACAATATGTTTGATCAATTCGAATTTTGAATGCTGGTGATTTACTTGATGGTTATGTGATTTTAGCATGTAGTTCTAGATTGACCTTGTCGGTTGGGGTAAGTCTAGAATGACCCTTTAATTGAGGTAGACCCTTAAGAGATTAACCGTGGGTTGATAGATCTGACCCAGCCTATTGTATGTCCCTTATTTGTGGGTAGGTCAATGGTAGTACATTTGTGATTCGAGTTGGTAATAAGATTTGGGTAGAAGTCCATTAGATTGGTAGGATTACGGTTGGCCTTAAGAATAGAGATGGGTATGGTCCCTATCAGCTTCCTAGCATGAGATGAGTTGCCTAGGAATACTAGATTTACCTGTCGTTATAGCTAGCATTAGAGACTTGACCGAAAAGTTATGTTAGTTGTCGGAGACCCATAGGATTGTAACGACCCATTTTGTTCAAGAGGATAGCCAATTCAAACGGCGCAAGTGCAATAACCTGACCCACTTTGCTCAGCGAGAAGACTCATTTGAGGCAAAGGATTCCAGACTTGGCCCTTCAGGAGTCCAGACTTAGACTTTTAAAGGCTCGCTCGGAGTATCGCTCGACCGAGGCGAATCCTCGCTAAGGTGGGTAGCTACAATGAATTTGTCTTTTCTTAGCCTGCATACTTAAAATATGGACGATATATGATAGTCTCTAGGTGAATCACCCCCTACATGCTAATAAAGAATACAACACACCTAGCTAAGAGAATAATCTCATCCTATATTACTTATGTTAGAACATGGAAATAAACCTTGGCTTATAACATGGACCCTCGCATGCTACCTTAGCTTCGTGCAAGTAGACCCCGCTATGCCTCGATTAGATCATTATATACTCTTCGTAGTGCACTGCTTCACTTGTTTACACTACTCTCCTTATGGATTATGTCGCTCGATATGTCCCTGTATGGCTTCACTCCTCGTACTACCCCGTAGATCGTGCTAACGTAAATGCTTATGTTTCATATAAATCCATGCTTGCCTACTTATAGGCTAACTTGTACTCATTTGTCTTGTTTTAATGCTTATCACATAATTTATACCACGACCCCGGCAATATTATCGTGTCTTGCATTCATCTAAGTTTTCTGGAAGACTATCGAATAGTCGTTTCGTGCAAGTATGAACCTGAAAGTATACGGGACCGTTAGATCGCCAAGGCAGTTTTTAAACCAGGGGATTTGCATCATGTCAATAAGGCAAGAATCACAGCTCGTGGAGCAATACTCATCCCGTACTGAATTAAATGGCTCAGGGAGTCGATATATATTTGTGAACAATCATGTCTTGAACTTAAACTTGAACCTGTACCTGACAAGATCCTGACTCGAACTTGTACCTGATATATCCTGACTTGTTCCTGTACCTGTACCTAACAAGAGGCCCGGAAGATTAGAGACTTGCATGGTCACGGACAACTTGGTGCGCAAGGGAGATTTTCCAATCTCGTTCCACGGACGGTCTCCGGGGCACCGGGGCCGATCCAACCGGTCGAAACCTCCTGACTGTAGTCGCCTGCGTCGGGCAGGATGTGTACAATGTCCCATGTTCCTGTATGCACACCATTTTGCCCTGAGACTACACCGTACTCTATGGTGTCATGCCAGAGACCTCATGTTTATATAGATAATTCATCCTCGCTTAGTGGCAATCCGCGTTTGAGTCATTGCATTTTATCCAGTAATCTAAAATACCTGAACGATTATGAGTATAAGATATTTGTATATATTGAACACCTGAGTATTTCATGTAACTCGTGCACCTGAATCAGAATCCCGCTCGTGACACTCGTATTTGCTTATGCAATTTGACTTTGATTTCATATATATACATTCGTGCTTGGTTTAACTTGGTTTACCTTGGTCAGGGAAGGAAGAATGGTAAGTTGGTAAGTATCGCCGTGTTACTCATATATCGCATGGCGCACCGCCACACCAGTTAGGCTTTTAATTATGCCATAAAACTGATCCTAAGGCAAGAATAGAAGGATAACTTAATAGATGGTGCACAGAACCTATATAACGTGTTTGGATTTGTCGAACGGGCGAAAAGCCTCCCCACCAGTGCATTCATGTACTGATAATCCACCAAATTGCTTGCAAGGTGCGGAAGAATCTCGTTCGGTGCTGAAACCCCCTTCGTGCGAGCTAAGGCATAAAGTTTACTCTGGAGCCTTGGAGCATTGCGTCCGGAGCTGAAGCGCATATACAAGACATAATATTGGAACATAGCCTATGTATCATGCCATAATTGTAACCATTTGGCACGCTTTTATTGTTTCAAGAGAGAGAGGACTTGAGTGACTTATAATCTCGATCTAGCGCCGCCTGTAATACTTATGAAATATCAATAAAGTGCTTGTTTTACTTCTATACTTGTGTTATTCACTGCTTTCGCTTTTGATGACTCTGTGAACTTGTTACCAATCGCCAGTTCATTTTTTATTTCGCTGCATTCAGACTATCTGTGTGACTCTGTGGCTTAGATATTTACCGTCTGTTCGGATCATGGCCTTGTACGGGCGTAGCTTGTGTCGTACGGCATCACGTCCAAATGGGAACGATCGTCCCGTGGGAGCGCTGGCACGATGATTCGCTCCTAGCGGGGACAGATGATTCCTGCAGGAGATCGGGGCATAACATATTGGTATCCGAACATTGGCTTTACGTCTTTGGACTTTATATCAATTTTTCAGTTTTGAAAGCTCGTTCGTCGTTATGTAAGAAATGCTCTCTCTCGTTGACCCGTTGGGATGTTCCATACAATGAGTCTAAATAATTTCAAAACTGTATATGAATGATACAATTGCTTGAACTGGATAGTTATACGAAGACCCTTGTTCTGACCTGTGTTAGACTTTGTGGGAATAAACTCGTTTTTTAAATTTATAAGTTATGTGCGAACCCGAATACCTATACGTAATTACCAAACTGGTTAGTGTGTGAGATAGAATATCGTTTAGACGGTTAGCTGTGCACACAGTCTTTTGGCTAACTTGTGTAGAGTATTACGCGCCAAGACCCTTTGGTGCTAGCAAGTTTGTAAGCGAGTTTAGGATATCATTCAGGAAAGGATAAGTCAGACTTAGAATGGCAACAGATAAAAATATTATCAATTTATCGCTAAAGCGAATATAGAAAATCGTGCTTGGATTTTGTGAAATAGCTCAGACGGTATTTCGTATCTGGAAGATACAAATCAAATATGGTTTAATTGGATGACTATCAATAGGAATATATACGAGACTAAGATTATCAGGCGATGCTTAAGTATCGCACAGAAGTTCTAAGGAACGACTTGGTGAATATTCTAGCGACTGATGCGAACCCGATTGAGGATTTAATTGAATGACTCAATTCCTGAGTGGTGTATAGATTATTTTGGAAATATTCAAACAAATTCATAGGTCTCGTGAGATAGTTGTTTTGAACGATTTGGGAATGTGTTGAACAAATGATAAAATTGATAACTTGGTCACGAAAACTTGGTGGATCGTACGTGCGATTTCAAATTGAATCAAAATAGATTAAACTTGATTAGGATATCGCTCGATAGAAGTTAGCCCAAGAATGAATATTGTGGTTTCGAATCAATAGACTTGATATGGTATCGATAGTTGGAAGATAGCATAGATTGATACAAGTAAAAGAATATTATTATTTAATGAAGAGGTAAGCGATAACAGATTCGATCTGGAGTTTGGAAAAATGATCTTGAATCTAGTTCAAAAGATAACTTTCGACAATCAGTCCCAGCCGAGAACGATTATCCTGCATGAGCGCTGGCGTGTTAATTTCACGTCCGACGAAAATGATCGAACTTACGAAAACATGTTTGATGAATATTCAAATAAACTCGATGAATAGAACTTATCAAAAGTGGATAGACTTTGGCTTGAGTATTGAACTTAGTTGTTTGAGGAATGCCAGAAGTAGACTATGGATTAATCAAACAGTAACATTAAAGTTGGACGATTGGCTAGACGAATTATGATCACGATATAAATGAACATGACTTGAAGGATTATATATATATATAACTTGGATGAAACAAAGTAAAATAATAAGGTGTCTCGATCGTTTCGATGATAACCATAACATTCGACATTTTTGTCTTGTGCGAGCGTAACTCCATGCTTGTACATGCGTCACGCTTGGATTAGGACAATTTTCCAGCGGGAGCGTTGGCACGGTGATCTCACATCCAGCGAGGATGATCGAACTTGTGGAAGACCGGAGCATGATAATTGAAGGATCGTCTTGACTTATGGTTCGATACGATAAGACGAGTTTGGGAATACAAGTGAATCGAAAGTATTTCAAGGATGAGTTAGTCTAGAACCTGGAGTAAGACACGCTTGACGGTTTTGTGAACGAATACATGAATCTTGTTAAACGACTTGGAGTTTTGATTAAGATCGAAGATTTAGAATTTAATCATGGCATGACATACATTATGGATATATCATGGATTTGACTGAATGGACTCGGACCTTGTATAAACGAACGTGTTAATATGAGTAGAATAATCTATGCTTGATGTTTAGAAATCTGAGTGAACGAGCTTGGGTAGAATATCCTGTGCAAATGAACAATGGTTTGACCTTAGGAATTGGGATGAGCATCGTGCGATAAATTTGTACGATAAATTATGTGCCTGAACTGTACCTATGACCTTGTGAGATGACCTAGTAATTAGGCATACGACCCTGTGCCAAGTGAAAGAACTTATGTAACTGACTCTAGCGTATTTCTTGAGCAAGCGATAGAACTGGGGTAGCAAGACTTAGAGTTTGACTTGGAACGGTACGTGTGTGCTATATTTGACACGAATGGAAATGACGATAGGACATGGACGGTAGTCGATAGATCGGATAGATCGTGCTTGACGGTAGTGCAATGCTTGGTTTGAGTGGGATTGGAATGATTTGGATTTGATTGACCCAGTTAGAGGTATCATCATGATTTGTAAGACGAGAACCTTAAAAATTTTCGCAAGTAGCTTGTCCGATTTTGCTATCGCTAAGTTTGGTTAAATGCATATATTTGAGGGACGCCTTGAACATTTGCACGATCCAAGACTCTGTGATATGTTGAACTCGAGTGCAAAGACTTCGCTATCGCTAATTTGGTTGACATACATATGTTTGAGAGATGCTTTGAATATGTGCACGATCCAGACTCGTGATATGCTGATCTCGAATGCTAGTGCAAGTGAAAATGTTAGATTCACATGGACGAGTATAACGATTTGGATAAGTTTGCCTCAGCCCAAGATCATCATTCAAGATGGATTATACCGCGTTAAGCTATATGTTTCGCGCTAAGGCGCATTAGAGACCGAGTCAGATCTTGGATTGAATAATAGAATCATTCAACGAGACAGGCCCAGCACACACACGACACAGATTTTTATGCTTGAGATAGATTCGATAATGCGATAGAACAGTTTGTGCTCAGGAAGTCTCGAAGATGAGACTTTTTCTGAGTGGTGTATAATGTAATGACCCATTCTGTTCAAGCGGATAGCCGATTCAAATGGCGCAAGTGCAACGACCTGACCCGCTTTGCTCAGCGAGAAGACTCGTTTGAGGGAAAGGATTCCAGACTTGGCCCTTGAGGAGTTCAGACTTAGACGTTCAAAGGCTCACTCGGAGTATCACTCAACCGAGGCGAATCATCGCTAAGGTAGGTGGCTATGATAAACTTGTCTTTGCTTAGCCTTCACACTTAAAATATGGAAAATACATGATAGTCTATAGGTGAATCACCCCTTGCATGCTAATAAAGAATACAACTCTCCTAGCTAAGGGAATAATCCCATCTTGTATTGCTTGTGTTAGAACATTGAAATAAAACTTAGCTTATAACATGGACCCTAGCTGCTACCTTAGCTTCGTGCAAGTAGACCCCGCTATGCCTCAAGTAGATCATTATATATTCTTCATAGTGTACTGCTTCACTTGTTTATATTGCTCGCCTTATAGATTATGTCGCTCGATATATCCCTGTATGGCTTCACTCCTCGCACTATCCCTTAGGCTATGCTAATGTAAATGCTTATGTTTCATATAAATTCTTGCTTGCCAGCTTACATGCTAACTTGTACTCGTTTACCTCCTTTCAATTTTTGTCACATAATTTATGCCATGACCCCAGTAACACTATCTTGTCTTGCATTCATCTAAGTTTCCCAGAAGAGTATCGAATAGTTATTCTGTGCAAGTATGAGGGATCGTTAGGTCGCCAAGGCAGTTCCTAAACCAGGGGATTTGTATCATGTCAATAAGGCAAGAATCACAACTCGTGGAGTAATACTCGTCTCGTACTAAATTAAATGGCTCGGGGAGTCGATATATATTTCTGAACAATCCTGCCTTAAACTTAAACTTGTACCTGACAAGATCCTGACTCAAACTTGTACCTGATATATCCTGACTTGTTCCTGTACCTTTACCTAACAAGTGTCCCGGAAGATTAGAGACTTGCATGGTCACGGACAACTTGGTGCACAAGAGAGATTTTCAAATCTCTTTCCGCGGACAGTCTTCGGGGCACCGGGGTCGATCTGACCGGTCGGAACCTCCTGACTATAGTCACCTGCGTCGGGCAGGATGTGTGCAATGCCCCATGTTCCTGCTTGCATACCATTCTGCCCTGAGACTACATCGTCCTCTATGGCATCGTGCTAGTGACCTCTAGTTTATATAGATAAGTCATCATCGCTTAGCGATAAACCGCGTATGAGTCATTGCATCGCATCCAGTAATATTAAATACCTAAACGATTATGAGTATAAGACATCTATACATATTAAACACCTGAGTAATTCGTGTAACTCGTGCACCTGAATTAGAACCCCACTCGTGACACTCATGTTTGCTTATGCAATTTGACTTGAATTTCATTTATATACATTCCTGCTTGGTTTAACTTGGTTTACCTTGGACAGGGAAGAAAGAATGGTAAGTTGGTAAGTATCGCCGTGTTACTCATATATCGTACGGTACACTGCCACATGAGTTAGGCTTTTCATTATGACATAAAACTGATCCTAATGCAAGAATAGAAAGACAACTTAATAGATGGTACATGGAACCTATTAAACAAGTTTAGATTTGTCGAGCGGGCGAGAAACCTCCCCACCAGTGTATTCATGTACTGATAACCCACCAGATTGCTTCCAGGGTGCGGGAGAACCTCGTTGGGTGCGGAAGAACCTCGTTCTGTGCGAAAACTCCCTTCTTGCGAGCTAAGGCATAAACTTTGCTCTGGAGCCTTGGAGCATTGCGTTCGGAGCCGAAGCGCATATACAAGACATAATATTGGAACATCGCCTATGTACCATCGTGTAACACTTGTGAAATATCAATAAAGAGAGAGGAATTGAGTGACTTGTAATCTCGAGACTCACACTTGGCATGCTTTTATTGTTTCAAGAGAGAGGAATTGAGTGACTTGTAATCTCGACCTAGCGCCGCCTGTAATACTTGTGAAATATCAATAAAGTGGTTGTTTTACTTTTATACTTGTGTTATTCACTACTTCTGCTATTGACAACTCTGTGAACTTGTTACCAATCGCCTGTTCGTTTCTTGTTCCGCAATATTCGGACTATCTGTGCGACTTTGTGGCTTAGACATTTTACCGCATGTTCGGATCATGGTCTTGCACGGGTGCATCTTGTGCCCGTGCGACATTACTTCCAGATGGGAACGATCGTCTCGCGGGAGCGTTGGCACGGTGATTCGTACCTAGTGGGGATGGCTGATTCCTACTGGAGATTGAGGCATGATAAGGATGACACTATTAATGTTGCATAGGTAATGTAACATCGTGTGAGTCTCGAATAGTGTATATTATGAGTCGGCCTATATTCAGTCGGTGTTTAGATAGTTTGTTGCAAGATTTGTGCATGAGTATTTCAGGATAATAGGTCATGTCGGAATGGTTAAAATATTGGATGGATAAGTTTGGGAATTGACGGTTATTAGAGTTGGAATTGATTGCTTCGACTGGAATGGAAATCAATAGTGGGTTCAGTTGGAGGGGTTATCTTGGAATAATTTCTTGTGAATCAAGTTGGAATGAGAAATAAATCATAATAAAAGATAGAAATATTGCTTGAAAACTTTGATGAAAATTTCATACTTGGGAAAAGAAACTTGATATGTGATGTGGCTAATGCGACTATTGTACGGGATGGATTATGATCATTAAACTATAATAAAATTTTGTGGCATGGACAGCGACATGACCAAAGGAAATTCTGAATTCATGAAAATTTTGATGCTACTAATGTTGGAAAAAAGATTGCTAAGAAGTTTGAATAAAATAAATTGCAACATTGAGTAAACGGTCAGAACGATTATAAATACACTTTTGTCATGATAAAGAGACGACGATGATATTCTTAATGTAATCAATCGAAGTTGGATGGATCAAAACAATGTGACGACGGAAAAAATTATTCATAAGAGGTAGGAATAACGGAATTGACATTGAAAGAAGAAATATTGCAATTCAGAATTTATAAAAATTTTCTTATGTCAGTTTGTTCAAAATGATTAAAGTATCGTGCTTGGGTTAATGGCCTAACTTGGTGTAAACCCTCTCACCCAAAATTAGGCCTATTTGTCTTAGATAGAGAGACTAGGGCTAGTTTGAATCCAATTAGAAATAGAACATGGCATTTTATTTAATTATAGAATATTTATATCACTTAATGCACGTTACCGTTGCTTCGATAATCGGAGTGCTACACTAGCCATTGCCTTCCTATAAATTTCACACCATTATCCTAGACATGCCAGTCTTCCATTTTGACCTCTGTGTCACTTATAATTATGCTCTCTTGTGCTACATTTTAGTCGCACGATATTCGTCGCGGACGTTATTTCTTAATTCTAAATAAATTCTACTTTGTATCCTTGTGCGTTCCAATCGAAATTGGAGACACAATCTTGTCCCATTTTGTGCAACCCAAATTATGATAATATTCTATTCTGAGTCTTCTACGTCCATGACACTTGTGTCCCACCTAATTTTATCCCCATGTACTTCTAATTAATTTTAGAACACCTTGTACATTAATTTTAATTAATTTAACCCAATTTCCATCTTTGTGTAATTTTCTAATTGTTGGAGACTTTATTGCAAAAGCGCATTAAGGTGTCCACACCATTGTACAATACATGAAGAAACTATTTTCCCTTCATTATTTGGTCATGTGAATTTTTTCCATTATTTTTGGAGTATGTAGCACACAACATCACCCCCTCATTTAATCCTAGCCATGCATTTTAAACAATGCAAATCCTAGCCCTACAAACATCCCCATGTGAAGCCAAGCCCATCCCAAGTAGGATATTGACCAACCCAACTACCTAGGTCAACACCCAACCCTACTTTTCTACATATATATATAATTTTTCTCCTTGCTTTCATTCAACACATCCCCCAAAACCAACCCTAGCCGAATACCAACCCCTCCCTCTATTATTCATCATCCCCATCCTCCTGTTCATCAACCCATCTCCTTCCACTGACCGGAGCTCCGCCGGAGAGCGACTGAACTCCTCCACCCCGCAACCACGGCCCTGCACCGCCGTCTGCAAACAACTATCCTCCCTGTTCTCTCCTTCCTCAGTCCCTGTCTGCCACCCACTTCATCTTCTTCTCCGGCTTCCTCCGCTCGCCCCAACTTTCTGACTACAGCTGATCGTCCCGCCGGAGCAGAACCCCGCTCGCCTGAAGCCCGACCAATCTACCACCATCATCTCCGTCCCCTCGCTTGGATGACTAAACAGTCGAAGAACGATCACCCGACCCCGGCCTTCTCTACCCCGATCTCCTTCACTTTGACCTGCACAACCACCAGCCTCCATCAACCTCCACTCGACCTCGTCGTTCTCTTCCACCTCCTTCGCTTGAACGACACCCCGACTCCCCGGCCACCTCGACCTCCTTGTTCTCATTTTTGACCTCGTCTCTTCCTCCGTCGCGGCCATCGTCATCCTCCTCACAGTTGATCCAGACCGACTGAACCTCGACTCCTCCCTGCTCCACTCTCCTCCTCCTTCGCCTGAGCCCACTCGCCGGACCTCCCCTTCGACCTGGCCGGATCAGTCCCCTTCACCATCATCACCATTATTCATCATCATAATCTTCATCATTTTCATTAATCATCCCTATAATCATCATCACCCTCGTCATCATCATCGACATCGACATCATCGTCATCATCATGGACCCGTCACCCTCACCAAAGATAACCTGCAACAGTCACCCCCGATCCTTGTGCCCGTGCACACTAACCCCAAGGTTCGAACTTGTCTTTTCACCTTTTTTATGTGTGCTTGTGTGTATGCTATTAGGACATTATTATTGATTTACGACAGTTAGTTGACATCAGACCCTGAGTCGGTGAACCCAACTACTATACGTATACGTACGCGTATGCATATATTGTTCAATTTGGTATATAACTATATATTTATTATATATTTAGTATATATATATATATATATATATATATATATATATATATATATTGTGTAGGAATTTAATGCATTACTAGTTATGACATATGTATATATATACATGTGACCCTGAGGATTGCAAGTTGACCGCCTTGTGTACATTGACGTACTGGCTTAGACATGTTAATGATTTACTGTCTGATTATGCACATCAAATCAAAGACATGACACCCGCATAATTAGACGCACAATTGACCTTGTTAGTTGACCAGTGTCACCCCTAGCATACCCTCTAAGTCCAGTGTAATTATGGTTGTGTCTGTGCTAGTGTAATGGCTGATGTTGTATTGTATTATATTATATGTATATAGGACTATCGAATTATTCTGCGCGACTTCAGGAGCAGGTTATTGGCATTACACAGCTCTCTTGCCAGACAAGTATACCTTGCTATTATACTGTAATTTATATTCCATATGATGCATGCATTTTATCTTTGTCATTTAGTTCATATATTTTAACTGCTATATAAACTGCGCGTCCAAGGAAACTTGGGTGCAACAACGGTGTCGTCGTATTCTGTTTTTATTATGTATATGCATTGATCTAGTTTATGAGACTACCCCATTATCATGAGGCATTCTTAGGTTTTATTGGCCGTGACACAGCTGTTACACGAGTGTGAGTCTCATGTAGGACACAGACTTGCGTGACAGGTCTGGTCTCCTGTACTTATGGACGTGCGATAGGGAATAACTGCTGTTAGAATTTGTATGCTAAAAGACTTGGCAGTTATTAGAGGTATTATCGTATCATGGATATGACATGCTTAGAGCATGGGGTGGGGAGAACAACAAGTAAGGCATTTTGGCTCCTTTGCACTTTCCTTTCTGTAACCCGTACGCTCCGCCGGAGATACGTGGCGGTGATGACCCCTATATTACTGGCAGCCTCTGGCATTCAAAAGATGACATGCTTTGTAGGTCCCTGATTCTCCGAGAGAATTATGCCAATCCCATTTAAGGCCAGATAGCCCACTTGTAAGAAAGTTGTTCTCAAACTGCATTCATATAGATGGTTAGGCGGCCCATTGGATATTTATTTCAGTACTTTATTGGTATGCTTTTATGTATCTTGTTATGTCCCTCTGAGGACCTGGTCCCTTTCCAGGTGTAGATGTTCATGACTATTAGCAGGATGCGCGGATCAGGACTTGCTACTTATATTTCGAGAAGGTCTTCTCTTCGAGCCTTGTTACTATTAGTTGATGTACTTATATTGTGTTTGCTTTTATATTCTAGTTTGGCAGTGGATTTTTTTTCCACCCGACTATCATCTTTTGATACTTCACATTGAGATTTAGTTATATAGTTATTGGTAATTTATCTATTTATGATTTCTGTGGATGAGATTTAGTTATGTCCTGTGACTTGTGATAGTTTTTATCACTTGTGAATTGTCATTCATATTAGAGCGTACGCATGTGTTATGGTTTCCATATATTAGAGTTTCCATTTACATTCGGCTGGCATGCTTACGTGTTCCTAGTCCTACGTATTTTGGGACTAGGGCGTGACACTTGGGCAGTCCGTACGGATTTTTATATTTTAGCAGAATTGGAAGATAGTGATCGTGGCAAATGGTTATACGAAAGAAGTCCAACCAGAAATTTTAATTATTACCATTCAATTCTATTCCTTTTGTCAAAATAACATCACACACATGTTATCAATCTGATAATAAATTTAACTGCTATACTTTTACTTGCTAGCTCTCCAAAAATGTTGAATACTAACAAGATGAGCATATATAATTCCATTTGCAAACAGAGAAATATTAACTAACTAGGGAGACCATATATAAACAAGAAAGATGAAATCACAATCAAATAAGTTAAGAAAAAACAACACCAAAAGAGTCTAGTTCATGCATAATAAGACAGAGATATTCAAATGTTTAAGCAAAAACAACAAATAGGGAATAAAATTGCTCTAGTTTAATTACTATCCATACTAGTCTAGTTTTTCCATAAGATCGAGCATTGCCAAGAGGAAGAAATGGTCCTTAACCTTCTGCTCGACTTGCATGCAAACATTCACTACACTTTGCTGCCATTGGCATCATAGCGTGCAATAAGGGCAGCATGCCATGAATAATACTGAGGGAATTTGCTGCTGATACTCAACACTTGTTCTTTGGCCTGAGTCATTAGCCAAGAAAGTACTGGTCTGAGAAAGTGTTGTTATTATTGCTGACTCCATTGGCACCAATTGGCAGCTGTAGTGTACTATGATGTTGAGGTGGAGGTGGAGGTGGAGGTGGAGGTGGCTGCAGGCCTGGCGTGAGCGGAGATGAAGGCTGAGGAGTTGCCAGAACTGAGGACTGTGGTGGTTTAGGCTTCTTCAATATAGACTTCAGCTGCAGATTCTGTGTCGGCGGCGGCCGAGACATTAGTGACAACAGTGTACCCTGATGAAGTTGTGGCGGCGGCGGCTGCAGCATCCTAGGCTCCGACTGCAAGCTCGAGGACCATGGTGGTGGTGCGACGGGGACATGATGGTAGAGTTGATAGGTGATCCCCTGGCCCTTGTGGAAGAGATCTGTACCTTTTGTAGAAAAATAGCCCAGTAAGGAGGAAACAGGACACAAGTTTTGTGGAGGATGAATAAACTTGGTAATTTTTATTGAATAAAATGGTAGCTATATATAGTTGAACATTTAATGTAAAGAGATAGACTAAATAATAAATATATTAAAGTTATTTCAACAAACAACTTATCAATCTAAACCAACTAATAATCTAAACTAACTAAACAATCTAAACAAACTAACAAGATTATCCCAACAATCACTCCCTTAATCTTGTTGTATCAATGCTTCACTTTCTTCTGATCATTAGGAAAGGATTTTCTTCGTCATCCTCATCAGTTCTCCTTTTTAACGGCTTCTTCTTCAACTGGTCCTCACGGCCATCCCGGACACGGATTTTCTGAGAAAGCGGAGGTTTGGACAAAGGCGGTGGCTGTCTTGGTGCTGGTCTAACTTCATACATCCTTTCACTTGATCTCCTCTTCTGTTCAGAGTAAGCATTCTTCTGACTCAAAGAATGAGGCACTGCAGATAGAACCTTCTTTTTTAAAGTGGGGTCATTCATGACCTTTGCAGGTCTATTTGCACCTGTAGTAGTACAAGAAACCTTTGAAGGTAAAGGTTTATGCCCTACAGGCCGGCTGGAGCCATTACCACCAACAACTTTTCTATTCTCAGCTGAAACTGGCATGGATCTGCTCATAACAGCTTCCTTGACTGGGTCCAGTCTAGTCTTTGATTGAAGATTTTTCGCAAAAGAAGTCTTCATCTGGTCGTCATTGGACACGGGCCTCGCAGGCATATGCTTGCCCATGGGTGGTTTGAACTTCAATGAATCTTGAATGGTTTTCTCTACAGAGTCGATGTCATCCATTGATGCAAAGCTCTTTATCAGGATTCTAAAACCATAATTGTCTGGAGAGATATTACTAGCCTTCATATCTTGGTACAAGTCTCGAACCTTCTCATATTGGCCTAATTTCATGTGAAGGCTCAATAGGTGGTTGTAGCCCAGAGTATCTGGCACTATGTTGAGTTCCTTCATCTTCTTGTGAAGGGTAATAGCCTTGTCTGGTATTCTCTTCGTACAGTAGCAGTTTAAGAGAGCTCCATAGGTTAGCTGGTGCTTGATAGGTTCCGAGAGGCTTGCCAGATAATCCTCAGCAGCATCTATTCCCACAACTTTCGTTTCCATCCAATCCAACACCTCCAGCGCCTCCTTGTGGCGGTGGAACTTGCAGAGGGCTCTCACGTGCTTTATCAGGTGCGGTGCCGTCACCTTCCCTCAGTGGCCGTAGATGCCACAATTGTAGCACTTACCCTTCTTGTCGTGCGTGCCACCGGACGCGTTGCCGTTGGCGTAGTTCGTGTTGCCGCGGCCACGACCTCTTGGCTTTTCAACCAAGCGCGATGACCAATTGTGTGAATCAACGGTTCCTCTCGTACTAGGTTGAATTACTATCGCGGTGCGGTCATCAGTAGGGTAAAACTAACCTGTCTCACGACGCTCTGATACCAAATGTAGGAAAATAGCCCAGTAAGGAGGAAATAGGACACAAGTTTTGTGGAGGATGAATAAACTTGGTGATTTTTATTGAATGAAATGGTAGCTATATATAGTTGAACATTTGATGTAAAAAGATAGACTAAATAATAAATATATCAAAGTTGTTTCAACAAACAACTTATCAATCTAAACCAACTAATAATCTAAACTAACTAAACAATCTAAACAAACTAACAAGATTATCCCAACACCTTTTGCGTAGTTGAAGGCTTCCAACGCGTTCTTCTTGTACTTGAACCGTACCTGACACAAATGCTCTTTCCAGTTCACAGACACCTGGTCCTCGTTGAGCAGCTCGAACCATGCGAACCGAGCTCTGAGCTCCGATTGGGAGGGAAGATTGGAGCTCGGTGGGAAGCGGATGACCAAATTGGTCGGGCTCTCCTCTAGAGGAGGAGGAGGCGGCAGCGGCGTATGCAGTTCTCGAGTCGAACGGATGATCAGAGCCGAAGGGGAGGAACTACTAGTTGATGGTAGTACTGCATGAGCAAGAGTAGCCTGCAGGTGTCTTTTACGTACTGTTGCTTGGGTACTGATAGAAGTAGAAGTAGTAGCAGCAGTTGTTGCTGCCGCCTCCGCATTCTTCTTCTGTTGCATCTTAATCTTTTCAATAGGCTTTTGCAAGTAGTACTTGTTCTCCTTCTTGGATGAACTCTGCTCGTCTAGTCTCTTGTATAGACTCTCTAACTTGACTAGTTTTCCTTTCGCTCTCGCTCTCGCTCTCGCTCTCGCTTTCGCTTTCGCTTTCGCTTTCTTATGAGGAGGAGTGAAGCTAGATGGCTTGCTGTGTTGAGGAGGTTCACTGCCTACTACTATGGGAAGGGTCAGAAGCGTTGCAGCAGTTGATGTTCTTCTTGCAGCTGAGGGCTCTTGCTACAACATGACATGCTTCTTCTTCAGTTTTGCAGGTGACTGTGAGTCTTGTGCTATTTGTTCTTTCCCCTCTCTCTTCTTCTTCTTCTTCTTCTTCTTCTTCCTCAGCCCTTCTCCTTTGTCCGCAACATCTTCATGCAGACGTTTCTTAGATGTGGTAGATGCCGACAACCCCTGATCATCCTTCCCTTTCTTTCTCGAACAAGACAAACGTTTCTTCTCTTTTATTGAAACTGATGGTGCTTCTGCTTATTTACATATAATGTTTCTGATTATTTTGAAGAGCAAGCTACTCAAAACTGGAAAAAAACTTTTCATTTAAAATATATCCCTTTCAAATTCAGCAAGTTTTTAAAATAGTCTTTGTAGAATATCGGGGGTTTAACTTCCTTCTCCAATCTTCCAATTTATGGATAAACCAAGTTAAATCCTAAAATATCATTTGCAAAAGAACTAGCACTTCTACTACAAGAAGATTTTCTTTCATTTTAATTCATAATTTATTATTCAAATTTGGTTGGTTGATTTACCACTAATCATGTTCTTGTTGTCTTAAATATATGTTAGTATGTTTAGATAGATTTTAAAATATATATTTTACAGAAATAAACCGTTTAATAATTTGTTTATTCTTTAGTGACTTTAGTTGCAGCTCTTGCACCCTAACACAAATTGGAACATCTTCACATATAAATGTCAAATTTAAAATAAATGGTAGATATAATTCATTACAATGTTAGAAACTCGTATTTTACTATAAGATTGATATTTCATAGTTAGACATATTATCTTATTCCTGATGATATTGAGAGCAAAGTTTTCTAGTTGAGTTAAAGTTTGCAATAGATTGTGTTGCAACTTTAACTGTTAATTGAAAGGAAATGATAATCATAATGCGGGGGGGGGGGGGGGGGAATTATGTCTGTTTTGGTTGATTTATTAATTTCATAAAAATAACTAATTTTGCATGTAGAATTAGACTTCATATATTTAGATACGCAAGTTTCTGAGTAGATGGTTAATGTTTATAGAATTTGGCTTGTAATTACATTTATATTTTGACACTAGGGATTTTGTTAAAAAAAATGATGTTTTAAATTTGAGATTTTGGTATTAAGTAGAAAGTGTTGAAAAATATTGTATTGAGTAATATGCTACAACTTCAGTTACAGATCCTGTGAACTATACTATAAATGATGAGTCACCTCTTTATAGTTCAATACAATTTAACAAATAATTTCTTACCATAAAAGGACAATATTATTGTAAATTGCCTCTTTCCTAGTATACCAAGTATTGGTAATGTTAGGCTTTGTGCAATAAGTAGTTTAATACTTCATTGATAGGTTGGAAAGATTTCTTAATCCTAATATTTTAAGTTCTTATGATTTGATTAAATCTTATCAAACGTTGCTTACACTCCAATTATGTTAGGCAATAGTGCTTGTTCATAACATCATAATTTTTTTTAATTTTGATATCTTAGTTTATGATATTATTGGAGAATGCACAATATTAATAATAAAGGAAGAGTCGAACCAAATTTCAATTCAAATAAAATCTTCAGAAGGAACCAATATGAAACAACATCAATTCAAATCATGCATGATAGTAAGCTTCTTAGGTACTATTGTTCCAAGTAAACATCATATTTACTGTGTTAGAGTTTTTATAATTTTCTTAATATAGTAATTGTAGTACAATTTTATAGAAATTGGATTCTCCTTTTAAAGTTAAGAATGTGACTTTTTTTGAATGTTGTAATAAGCTTATGATTGGTGATATTCTTGATAAAAGAATTGGATGATTACATCATGTCTTTTCTTTCATTTTTCAAGAAACTTAGTAACATAGTTTTTATATTTGAGTGTAACAACAACTATATGGATTATCTTATATAAAATAAATAACTGTATCAAAAAGACAAGTTCTCTTAAATAACATAAAACACAATCTTGAGATGTGTGATTTCAGTGATGTATATGTGATGGCAACAAGAGTCGTGTAATTAATGAAATGAGGATTTTGTGGTTTTCTAATTTTGAGTTAAAATAAACTTCAAATACTAATTTTGAGTCTATGTGCATATTATTGTGTTATGAGGGAGACATTTTTCTTGGTTCTAATAAACTTTACTTCCAATAGATATATATAATAGTTATCTTTTTATCTCAAAATGAAATATTACCATGGATATGACTAATTTGACCAATATACTTTCCTAGTCCGACTACGATTCATACTAAAAAATTGTCCTACTAAATCCTAGTTTTGCACGACGTAGAACTATAAGTTTGCCCTTAAATTTGGATCAACCCACATGAAATTTAGGGTAATATGATATAATGGGTCATTAAAACAAGAAAGATGAGCCTATTCGACTAGCTCATAGCCCGATTCGACATTGAGACTGGTCTTGATCTAAAAGGCTTATACTTTGATGTAGTGGTAGTTCATGAACAGTAAGCATATTGTAGGGATCTCAAACACAAAAGATAAATATGTATTTATATAGTGTTGTGATCATTATGGTGGATCATATTAGTGGTATGTGTTAGTGGATCCAAAGATCATTCTTGGATAATTATGATTGTGATGTGAGAGTGATGATATATTTGTAAAGGTATGTAGAGGTTGATTGTTGAAGTTAATGATGTATTTTGATGAAGTATTTTATCTGGTTTGGCATATATGGTGGGTTTGCTGATGCATTCAATAATAATAGAGTTTCACACTCATGATCAATCTAAGGTAGGGGTCATCATGAACTGGGGTTTGTGAGGTTTATGAATGTAATCTTGTTTAAGGATTGTGGTAGGATTATAAAAGATTGGTATTTTGTGATGTGTGTCCGTAATTTTTCCAGCAAATGGCCGAAAATAAATTAATAAACAAACAAATATATACTTAGAAGCATTTAGTTACTAACGAACTACTAAAAGTTAGTAATATTTCACAATTTAATGTAGTTTGCACTCTTTTATCAAGGATTTTGTATTAAACCCGCCACCAGTAGACCACTATGCTAATAAAATAAGAAATATAAGAGGATAAATTTAAATCATGAGTTGTTGTTAGTCATTATTGTTGTTGGCAATCTATTTATCTTCTATATACACAAATCTAATAAGTGTTTTATGTTTATCCCATATCATCTCTAATGTAGAATAAATCATATAAGTCTACCAAATATTGATTCAATTCACATGTATTGATCATGATGCTCCAATTATTTAAAATATTGAAAAATGATGCAAGGTTATAAGAACTGATATATATCCCTTAGAAAGTATGATAAGCAAGAAAGTACTAAAGGATCACACGGTTTGGTATGTATTTTTCATTGATTGAATATCCAAAATAGGCACATTAGTATGAAATTTGAGTTACAAACTATGGGTAAAATACGATGTTACAAAATTACAAACATTTATCGCCTTATCATTATTTTTCTCTAAATTAAACATTCTCTCTACTATGACCATAACACACTAATGCTTTTTCAATTCTTGATTTCATCTATGTCTAGTTTAATCAGATAACTATGTTAAATGAGCTAAATTAGAAATTAATATATATGTGATCTAGATCAAATATAGACACAAACAATTAAGATCAATCACTAGAGTAAGTGTTTTATGAAGTTTGTTTATTAATTGTTTCCTTATGTGAGGGGAAAAAAGTGTCAATCTGCTTTATGTGAAGACATCCCATAGCTTAAGAATCTAAATATTGTAATCATAATCATCGTCAAATACAATATATAGTGAATCTAAAATTACTAATCTATAAAGTATAACGTTTAGAAGACAAGCTAATAAACATAAATTATTAATATCATACTCAATTATATAAATTGTGTACCCAATTAACCAAAAAGCAAGAAATCCAAGTAGTTTAGATACAGATCCATATCACCTATTAATTTTGAAAGAATGCTTATACCTTTAGGTGGAGCTTTGTTCTGTTCTTGCATTGAATCATCATGTGATGGTCTTATGGGATTTTGTCCAAAAGCTTGTGCATACGTCTCATCGAATTCCTCAAACACTGCCTTTATAAGAGCAAGAACCGCTGCCGATCGTTTTATCGAGCCTATATCCTTTGTCTCGATGCTCGTTGGCGTTATAGCCAACCCTTTCAAGAATGAAAGGCTCTCCTTTGGTACAAAGTCCTCCCGAGCCCTCTCGATCTGCTCAATTGAATATCTCCCTTTAGGATCATAACCAGGCACATCAACCTCGAAGTAGCGCGAGACATGTATGGCGCAGAAGCAATTGGGATTTCTACACATACAACATAGGCTGAGGGCAGCTCTCCTTCTCTCCTCGTTGACTGCTTCCTCGATAGCATCAAGAAAGGTTCTAGAGCTTCCATGCTTTGACTTTGTAAGAAAATAAGGGGCAAATGGAAGAAGATCAGAAGGTTCAAACCAGTTATAGCTATTGTCGCCAAAGAAGGCAACTAAAACATGGCCTTTGGACCTTGTGGCCAGAATTGTTGGTTCTGCAAAGGCCTCATTGAAAATAAATCCCGGCCACCAAGGATGTGACTGGACCTTTCCCCATACTAGGTCCCCTATATGGAAACCCTGGAGTGAGGAGATCTCAATGGAACTAGAAACCTTAGATTCAAAAACCTCTTGTTTGTCAATCCAAGAGGTTTTCTTTCCAAAGAATGAAAGAAAGGGTTCCTCGGAGCTTGAGATGGAAAAAGTGGTAAAATCCATATAAATGGAAAACAAGAACAATTGAAATGGAGAAAGGTTAGAAAATGAGAAACCTAGAGAAGTGAATATAGACGACGAGAAAGGAGTACTGGAATAAATATACAGATAAGCTATCCAAGCGTTACTTCTGTCGCTCTCCTTAGTGGGGCCCAATGTAATGTAATGGTCTGTAGGTTTTATATACTTAAACTGGTCTCTCGGATATGGATGCATCGTGACCATCGCTGGGATTAATCCAGTTGATTGTGGTCTATGGTGGCTGGAAGCCTTTAGACGACTCAAACGAGAATGGCACAAGATACATTAGTTCATGCAACGTGGATAGTATTAAGAAGGAAGGAACAATGTTTGTTATACTTGATGGACTAGTGCAGAGTTTGGATTATTATGTAGAGGACATTTTAGGTTGATACTGGAAAAAAATTCATAGTTAAATAAGATAAAACTAGAACGGTAGATTTTTAAAATAAAACATAGTTAAAAAATATCTCTCTTTAAAGAATAATTAGAATTTAGAGGTAGAAATAAAGAAAAAAAAAAGATGAGAGAGAAAAAAATATAGTGCCAATACAATATTTGACATGGATTCCCTTTGTAGTATTTTGTCATACTTTCTCTAATGACATATTGCAACATCTTTTGCAAATTCTACAGTGCTAAACATATCATTTTTACTAAATGATTGATTCACAAGAATTACATGTTTGTTTATATCAAAAGCATAGTTTGGATTCTAAAGTAACATAATTAACCTATGCAGCAATGAAGATTGTTTAGTTAATGTATGAAAAACTAATATTTTTAACTTATTACATCTTTTTTTTTCTAGAGCTATTTTTCGATTATTCAAATTCAATGAACTTATATGGTTCATTGGATGGGCATATATAGTATGATATAAGGGGAAATATTAGGAAATGTACTAAAATAAATGCACAAATAAGTAGTATAAATGTTCCTCTTTCTTGTTGGTACGATGTGATGGATTCGGACATGGATTTTATATACTTAAACAAGTGTCTCAAATGCATATCGATGGATTATGAGCGTTGATTGTAGTAATCACAATGTTAGAAATTTACAACATATTTTTCTATAAACAAGTGGTAGGAGCTGGATACAAAATGTGACTTCATGTAATGTGGATAATTTTAAGAATGAAGATATGATGTTTGTTCCACTTTATGGACTAGTGAGGAATACAATTAGAACTATAATGAAATTTTACGATAATTTTTCATGATAAATCCTATTGCCTAAACCATATATAATTAAAATATTATATTTTATAAAAGTAACATAATTAAACTTACAAGTCTTAAAAATATTACAAAGGGAAACAACGTGCATGTGTTCAGTTAGGAATCATGAGTACGATACTACGAGCCAATATCAAGCTTGTACAGGAGTCAGGAATCAGGAGTGCGCTACTACGAGCCACTATCAGGAATCAGGACAATGTATAACATGTAATCATGTCAAGTGTATATAGGGTGTAAAACCATCCCCTAACTATACAAGGTCATCTAATCATGAACTCATGTCAAGTATATAGGGTGTATAATCATCCCCAAACTATACAAGGTCGTCTAATCATGAACTCGTGTCAAGTATATAGGGTGTATAATCATCCCCTAACTATACAAGGTCGTCTAATCATGAACTCATGTCAAGTATATAGGGTGTAAAATTATCCCCTAACTGTACAAGGTCACCTGTTCTGCTAAAAAATTATCACGGTCGAAGAAAATATATCAAAAACATACGAAATCAGGCAAATTAAATAGGCTAATTCGGATCATCCGTCAAATTGCCGCAAATTACCGTCGGATCATCCGATACGAAATAGAAGCTTTGTAGGGCAAAAATTTAGATCATCCATCGGATTACCGCAGATCATCGTCAGATCATCTGAAACTGCACAACAGCCCGGACTTAAAAAATTTATAAAACTTGTTTCGGCCATAAAAACTTTTTTTAACTCAAAATTCAACATTTCAAAAGTCAAAATTGAATAAAATAAAATTTTCTACAACATGGGATTATTATATTTCATAAATTCTGATATTTGATACATTAATTCCTTGAAATACAATAAAAATAGGTTTTTGGAAAACCAAAACGTGTCTGGATTCTACCAAAGGGTACAAGCTAGGCAAGGCACTACAAGAATAAGTCAAATTAGCGACGTAAAGAAATGTCGCTAAATCATCAATAAACGTCACTAAATAATTTTAGCGACGTATTACTGAAGTCGCCTTTAAGCTAGTCGCTGACAGGTAAAACGTCGCCAAACGTCCCTATACCGACGTTTTCTAGCGACGTAAATTCGTCACTAGATTAGCGATGTTTAGCGACTCAACATCGCTAATTATCGACGTGTATATTTTTCCCTTTATGTCGCAAATTAGCGACGTACTTAGCGATGTTTATAGCGACGTTACTATGACCTGGCAATACTGCCATGTCAGCAAGTTACGACGGACAGTGACTTTATTTAGCGACATCTTTAGGGACATTTTTAGCGACGTAATTAGCGACGTCATTAGCGACGTGGATTAACGTCGCTAAAAACGTCGCCAATGATATAGTAAAAAAATAAAAAAATAAAAAAAAGAATTATTTCCAAACTATTCTTCCTATAGTTTATTAATTCATAATCTGTACAAATAGACCCGGAGCAACCCTCCGTTAAATTTACTGGGTTCGCCGACCCCTTTGGGTTAAACACTCAACACCTGTAAATTAACATATTGAAATTAAAAACCGAATCAGGAGAAAATATCTTCATAAAGAATACAACAAATATCCATACAACTGAGTCTCATCCTAAATAATACAAAGAATACAGCAAATTAAAAGCCTCGTCCTAAAGAATACAAAAAATAATGTCTGAAACACAAACAATCAATAATAAAACGGTCCTAACTAGGACTACTGTGGATCTGCAAGAGGATAACCACCGGCGCGCATGAAGGATAAGAACAGATCATACCGCTCCCGTGAAATCGACACTGATGTTGATGGAGAAGGCAGTGACGTCGGTGGAGTCTGTGTCGATGTAGGCGCACCAGGAGGACGTATCCGCTACAACTCTGCGAGCCGCTGGTTGTAAGAATCCATGATAGATAACAGCCTCGTACTGCTATGAACTATTGAATCCTACATCATCGTCAGCCTCTCGCTCATGGATAGCTGTGATGCCTACAGCTCCATCACGCTACGCTCTGTCGAGGCTCTAAGATTAGTTGTCAAATCCTAGAGCTCTATGATGCTGCGCTTGAGCATATCAAATCGTGGGATGAACGTCGCATCATCCGCCTGCGGCTGGGACCGGGGCTGCTCCTCCATCCTTCGCAGCAACTCATCACAGAGAGATGCAATCTGACGATCAACGGCCTCCTGGACTCGGGCCGACGACTGCGAGGGCTGTGGTAAATGCGCACTTGTCGGGGAGGCCCTAGATGAATACGTCACAACCATGGGGCCATAGGATCCCGTACCGTAGTACGTACCCCTTTGGAGACCACCAGCGACGGTCACCAACAGCTCGTCTGTCGACGAAGCTGGAGCGGGCTGCGAGGAAGTACCAGACTCTCCAGCTGTAGGTGCACTAGCAGTCGCCCGCTCAAGCAGCGTAAGATACTCGGCCTAAAAAAGTTTGGATACTCCATAATTGCCTAAGTTATATTAAAATTAACACAAAGTAAAGTAATACTTACATAGGTCTGCGAGGCCCTCTCGTCAATGAGATTTTTGTCCTTTCGATGGGTGGCCAGGAAGACGGTCACCATGTTTGCTTTCGCACCCCTCTGTACCTGTTAAAAATATATTATTTAGTACTAAAATTAAATATTTTTTTCTACTTCCATTTTATCGTACTTACATTAAAATAATATCTTAAATAAAAAATATACCAAACAACGAAAATATTTCGTCATCGGAATTGAGCCACCACACCACTTTGCAGCATTCCGTCTAGCCGCCTTGGCCTTCTCAGACCTTTCCTTGTACCTCGGATCGTCGAACTAGCCCTCATCGCAGTCCACTGCTCAGGCGTGATCCAACCTTGGATCAGTTTTCCAGCATGATCACGAGCCTTCTGGTCATCCAGAGCATCACGGATAAGCTTGGCGTCAATGGCAGGAAACATCCGCTCGATCAACTCGGCCCAGTGTAGAGGATAAAAATTGTCACGACCCGTACCCAGAATTTGGGCATAAGTCATGGGTACGTCCAACCTACGCCGCAGCATCGATGGTAGAATGCTGTCTAGGTCATAATACGACTCACATACTGTCAATGATATCAATCTCCATAAGGAGGATAATATACATCTCACAATATCTCATAATGTAAACTCAATCACAACAACTATAAGAGTATAAAGGCACGCTAGAAGATAAGAAGAATGATATAGTCAACACCATGTCTTAAAATAAAGATAAACCACAGTCTAGCTGTCTAACATAAAATCTTCACAAGTCTCAAGTTAAACATAACATAAGTCTAAACATAAACTGAAATAAACCTCAAATAAGTCTCAGTGCATAAGATAAATACTGTCTAGATAACTGCAGGTAATGTCTCCTCTAAAGGAATAGCCTCCTCTAAAATCTCTGGTGTGTAGTCTGCATCTATTCCCGGTCCATAGTGTGTAGTACAAAAATCCTCAAGATCCTCTGGAAAAAATATCCAGTCAGGATTGGAATAAAGTACAAACACTAACAGCAGTTCCACATATATTGACAAAATCTATAACACAGTATAAAGAAATACAAGATAGATATGAATACTGGCAATAAGAAATACTGGAATAATGAAGTACTGGAATAAAGGAATACTGGAGCATATCATCATCAATGTACATCTAGCAATAAATAAAAATACAGTGCATGCTAGAATAATGAATAGAGTATAAATGAGTACTAGAACAATAACTAGAATATGTAGAGATGCTAGATCAATATACTAGAGATACATGTTAAGAACATCTAGCTAAGTGTGTGAAACATTAGCATATCATGTGATCGGCTTGGGACTGATCAGGCTTACTATGTATGACTAGCTATGATTCATGTAAGGTTAGGCTAACCATCCGTATAGCTATGATGCAAGCAATAGTCAGGTTAATCATACATAACAGGCTATGTGGCATGTAATGGTCAGGCTGCACTGACGTGAGGTGTGGGTGAGCTATGATGCAAGTAGAGTTGGGTATGATCACATAAGCTACTAATATTTCCTCATTTCCCCAGCTAGCACAATGGATTCCAAATCACGACTCCTCATGACTGGTCTCGATGATGCCAACTCGTGTAAACAACAGTATCGGAATCATGTATGCTATACAACTAGAATTATAGAGATAATTAACATAATGGAAACTGACAGAGAATGTACTCGCCTGTGGTCCTTAGCTAGCAATACCAATGTCCTGGTTCCAAAGTATCGTCTGAGTGATCTAGCAGTCCTATAGACATATCATATAATACAATATTGCATCAGACATTACACTAACACACACAATCAAAACATAATGATCTTAGAGACTACGCTAGGGGTGTTACGTCTGTAGTTGCTGTGTATAACAGACAGTCAATGATACGGTCTTGCCAGTACATCAGTGTACATATGGCAGTCTGCTAACATATTACATGGTCACAAGTCAAGTGACTACGGGTATCCGTGGTTACACTCGGGTCATCTAGTACATAGACGTATTATACATATTATTAGCTAACATATACATTAATACTCATTAATTACATATATAATAGATATATGTATATACACTTAATAGAATTTATACTATGTATATATATATTAAACATGTACCAGGGATACATATACAATACATATACATATGTATATATACTAATTGAGTAATATACTATATATATATATATATATATATATATATATATATATATATATATATATATATATATATATATACATTTAAACATATACTAATACATATACCTATACATACATACTAAATATATATATATATATATATCCATATACCAACAATACGCGTATGCGCGCACGTGTACATGTACGCAAGAGGGGACTCGTACCTGGGTACGTGGGATGAGACGTGAGTGTCGAGGTCATCGCGAAGGGGTGCTCGACTGCGTCTCCGATCGAGATCCGGCCGAGTGCAGATGTAGTCGGGTGGTAGAGTCTTCTACTTCAGGCGAGTTCTGGCGCTGTGGTCGTGAGGTCGGTCGTCGACGAGGTCCGGCGGGTCGAAGTCGGCGGTCTGGACAGCAGGTGGCGAGTGCAGCGTTTAGCGAGTTGGAAGTCGGCGATCCGGACAGTAGGATGGTTCTCCGATCGGTTCAGGCGGAGATGGTGAGTCGATCGTCGTCGAGATAGAGAGGCGGTCGGGGACTCTGGTGGAAGCGCCGGGTTGTTTGTGTGGAGGCGGTGAAGTATGCGGTGGGGTGCTGGCAGTGGGTTAGTCAAACTCCTGCGTCGTGGAGGGAATAAAGTCGAGGCGGCTGGGGTGCAGGCGTTCAGTCGACGGGTTCGGGTGGCGAGGTCAGCGAGGGCACGACATTGGGAGGATAGAGAAGGCCTGCGACTCTGCTCGAGCACAGGCGGCTCTCCGCCGAAGGAGGATGGGGAAGGAGATGATCGGCTGAGTATTGGTTTAGTTTTAGGAAAAAGAGGAAAGGAAAACGAAAAAGGATGTTTATATATATATAGTATTATGTATCGGGTTGACCTAGAATTAGGGCTTGGTCAACCCTCTTGGGATTGGGCCTTGTCATCGATATTTTCAAGGGCTAGGATTCAATGAATTCGAATGAAATTGCTAGAATTGCATTGGTTCAAGGTTTTGAAGGTCGTGGTTCAAGGAGGTTGATGTTGCATTGCACCCTCCCAAAAATTATGGGAAAATATACATGAAGGAGAAATGGGTTTATTCAGGTGTCGTATCCAACGGGGTGGATACCTTAATGCACTTTTGCATAAAGGTGCCCAACAATTGGAAAATTGCACAAAGTTAGGTTTATGATTTAATTTAATTAAAATAAATATAAATGGTGTTCTAGAATTAATTAGAAGTACAAGGGGCTAAAATTAAGTGGGACACAAGTGTCATGAATGAAGAAGACTCGGGATAGAATATTACCCTAATTTGGGTTGCTCAAAATGGGTCAAGATTGTGTCTCCAATTTTGATTGGAACACACAAGGATACAAAGTTTGATTACATAGAATTAAATATAGTCGTTTGCGACGAATGTTGTACGACTAAAATGAAGCACATCAAGGCATAGTTATGAGTCACACAAAGATTAAAATAACAGTCTGGCACGTCTAGGACAAGGGTGTAAAATCTGTTGGAAGACAGTGGCTAATGTAGTGCTCTAATTATCGTAGCAACGGTAAAGTACAACAATCAAATAAAATCACAGCAATTTAAATATAATTAATTATCATGCAATTATTTACTCATTAAATTATTAAAAGATGAAAATACCCCTAATCTGAAATGTGGTAGTGACAAGTCTACCCTCCTTAAAAGAATTTCGTCCTCGAAATTAAAAATAAACTAGCACAAGAACAAACAATCAAACAAAGAATTATACCTCAAGTCTCGAAGAGATACGGATACTGCTCGCATATTTCGTCCTCTCTTTCCTAGGTTGACTCGCCTGGAGAGTGATGTCTCCATGCAACACGAACCAAAAGAATAGTCTGGTTCCGCAATACCTTCTCTCTACAATCCAAGATCTCTACGGGTTGTTCAGGATAGCTGAGTGTTGGTCCAACCTCGATCTCCGAGTGATCTAGTACGTGACTAGGATCTGCCATATACCATCTCAGCTATGACACATGGAATACGTCATGCACTCCATCTAGAGCAGGCGGCAAGTCCAGTCTATAGGCCACTGCACCGACCCTTGCAAGAATACTGAAGGGTCCAATGTATCATGGACTAAGCTTTTCGCCTCTACCAAAATAAATTATGCCCCGTGTCAGAGAAATCCGTAGGAACACCAAATTGCCAACCTAGAACAAACAATCTTAACATGCAATCCAAAACAAAATAATCATAAACCAATAAAACAAACCTATACCTAAAACTCTAGGGGTCTACGGTGGCTATCGTCCCAATGCCGCTGTCTGTCCTGCGCCCTCGCAGTCTGTCTCTGATAAGTTTTACCTTTTCTGCTGCATCCACGACCATTTCTGGTCCTAACAAAGCTCTCTCTCTCCAACATCATCCCAAGATAACGGTGTACGATATCTTTGTCCATATAAAGCCTCAAATGGTGACATCTCAATGCTGGCCTGGTAGTTGTTGTTGTAAGCAAACTCTACTAGGTGTAGATGATCCTCCCAAGAACCTTCAAGATCCAAAACGCAAGTGCATAGCATATATTCGAGAGTCTGAATAGTCCTTTCAGACTGCCCGTCTGTCTGGGGGTGATATGCGGTACTGAACTTGCGTTGAGTGTCCAAGCTAGCCTGCAGACTCCTCCAGAAATGGGAAGTGAAACGACTATCCCGATCTGAGACGATACTCATAGGAACTCCATGTAATCTGACAATCTGTCGCACGTACATCTCTGCTAACTTCTCTGTCGATGTACCCACTTTGAAAGGTAAGAAGTGGGCTGATTTGGTCAATCTATCTACGATGACCCAAATCGCGTCCTTTCCTCCTGGAGAACGTGGAAGCCCTAAAACAAAGTCCATAGTCACGTGCTCCCACTTCCATTCTAGAATAGGTAAAGGTTGAAGCAATCCTCTTGACCTCTGTCGATCTGCTTGTACCTGCTGGCACACTAAATATCTGGATACAAAGCGTGCTACCTCGCGCTTCATACCATACCACCATATATGTTCCCTCAAATCTTGATACATCTTGTGGGCTCCGGGATGCATCGAGTAATGAGAGCGATGTGCCTCCTGCAAAACCTCTTTGCACAGCTCTCTACTCGGCACACACATCCTTGTGCCATGCCGTAAAGATCCATCATCTGCAATAATGAAGTCGTCTGTCAATCCTGTCCGAACTTGTGTCCTGATACTCCTCAGAGTCTCATCATCATACTGTACAGCTCTAATTCTGTCCATCAGCTCTGATTGCATCTGCAATCCCCACATCTGAATCTCAACACCTAGAACTAGTACTTCAATTCCCAAGCTCTCAAGATCAACTAATAAATGTCTATATGTTGTCAAGAACCTAGCCATCAGATACCTGCTCAAGGCATCGGCGACAACATTGGCCTTTCCTGGGTGGTACTGTAATAAGATATCAAAGTCTTTCATCAACTCTAACTACCTTCTCTGCCTCATATTCAGCTCCTTCTGTGTAAATACGTACTTCAAGCTCTTGTGGTATGTGAAGTTCTCCACACGCTCTCCGTACAGATAGTGTTTCTACAGTTTTAGGGCAAAGATAACTGCTGCTAACTCAAAATTGTGAGTGGGATAGTTCTTCTTATAAGGGCATAATTGTCTTGAAGAATAGGAAATTACCTTCCCGTGCTGCTGAAGAACGTATCCTAAACCTTTTCCTGAAGCATCACTGTAGATAGTGAATCCACCTGTCCCTGATGGCAACGTCAAAACTGGCGCTGTCGTTAATCTCTTCTTCAGCTCATCAAATACGGCTTGACATTCCTCTATCCAGACGAAATCTATATCTTCTTAGTCAGCCTAGTCATTGGCTCTGCAATCTTGGACAATTCTTGTACAAATCTTCTGTAGTATCCTGCTAGTCCGAGAAAGCTCCTGATCTCAGCTACCGAACTGGGGGTAGCCCATGACTCCACTGCTTCGATCTTCTTTGGGTTAACTGAAATTCTGTCACCCGTCACCATATATCCAAGGAATTCAATCTTGTCAAGGAAGAACTCACACTTTGAAAGCTTCCCGTATAACTCTTCCTTCCTGAGAGTCTCCAAGACTATCCTCAGGTGCTCTTCGTGCTCCTCTGGGGTCTTCGAATACACAAGAATGTCATCAATAAACACCACTACGAACTTGTCAAGGTACTGATGGAATACATTGTTCATAAAGTTTATGAATACTACTGGTGTATTGGTTAAACCAAACGGCATTACCGTAAATTCAAACTGGCCATATCTGGTCCGAAAAACTGTCTTCGATATGTCTTCGCTCTTCACCTTCACCTGGAGATAGCCTGACCTCAAGTCTATCTTTGAAAACACCTTCGCTCTGCTCAACTGATCGAAAAGATCATCTATCCTCGGCAGCGGGTATTTGTTCTTGATAGTGAGGTTGTTCAGAGATCTATAATTGATACACATGCGTACCGGGCCATCCTTCTTCGGTACGAATAATACCGGAGCTCCCTATGGTGATGAACTAGATCTAATGAAACCTTTGTCCTGCAGCTCCTCAACTTGCTTCTTCAGTTCTATCAACTCATTGTTGTTGACTCTATAGACATGTTGCGAAATAGGCTTCGCTCCTGGTATCAAGTCTATAGAGAATTCAACATCTCTGTCTGACGGTAAACCTGGCAATGCTTCTGGAAATACATCCATGAACTCCGCTATTAGTGGATGTGGTAACTCCTCTTCTTCCATCCTGGCTCCACAAAAAGTGCCTCTGCTCTGCTTCGCTGCTCCTCTGGCGACCTCAAACTCTGGTTCTCCTGGTGGTCGAAATACTACTCTGCCTCCGTAATAATCTATAGAAGCATGGTGTCTACTCAACCAGTCCATTCTGAGTACAATATCGTATCCCGGAAGTGGTATGGAGAGTAAACTCATGCTCAACTCTCGGCCTTCCAATGACACTCTTCGATCCTTGCAATAATCACAGACTAGGATAATGCCTCCTCCAGTCATAATCTTGTAAGTCCTATCTAATGGTTCCATTTCTAATTGATGCTTAAGGGCATAAGATACAGATACGAAACTATAGGAAGCACCAGAATCAAATAATGCAAGTGCTGGAATAGAATCGAGAGAAACTGAACCTGAAATCACGTCTCCAGCTGGCTCGGCCTCCTCGATCGTCATGGCTTAAGCTCATCCATGTGGTGCTCCTCTCTGCTGCTGCTGGTGCTGAGCAAACCTTTACTGTTGTGGTGGAAGTGGAGGTCCCCTCTGCTGGCCTCCTGGTACAGTAGGTACTCTGGCTGGTCCTCTTTGAGCGGCTGCTCCACCCTGACGAGACTGAATAGATAGGCAATCCTTAAGCTGATGTGCTGATGATCCACAGGACAAGCAAGTACCCAATCTCTTCCTACTGATTTCTCTTGTATGTCCCATCTTTCTGCAATATGCATATTGGGCAACGGGCTAATTTTGTCTCTGTGGCTGCTGATGCTGGATGTGTCCTCGAACTGGTGCCTGTTGCTACTGCTGGTACGACCTCTATTATTGTTGAAAGTGTGGGCGCTTGGCCGGTCCTTTGTTACCACCTATTCCTCCAGAAGTGTCGTATCCTCTCTTGGGCCTGAGGTCCAAGTCATCTTCAGCAATCTGGGCATCCATCAGAATACCCTCAAATGTAGCAGTGCATTATCCCGAAGTACGAGACTTGATCTCTCTATTCAATCCCTTCCTGAATTTCTGTGCTCGGTCTCCTGGATCTCGAATCATTGATGGCACAAATCGACTCAATCGGCAAAACTTTGTGGCGTATTCGTCAACTGACATGCTCCCTTGGACTAAGTCATATAACTGATTTTCCAATGCTCCCAAAGCTACGTCAGGAAAGAATTTCTCCTTGAAGAGATTTTTGAAGTCCTCCCAAGTAAGTCCTTCAACAGCGAGTCTCGGCTCTGTACGATACCACGTCAGTATGATATCAAACATCTGACTACCAGCGGCCTCGATCTGAAGAATCTTTGAAATCTGTGCTAAGCGCAAGTTCCTCTCTATGTCCTATAACCAATCGTCAGCATAGAGTATTCCTTTAGTGCCTTTGAACTCTCGAGGCATCATCCTCTTGAAGTCCACTATAGTACCTAGCCTCTGGTGCTGCTGGCTAGGATGCTGCTGGCGTTGTGTTACTCTCTCCATGGCCTGGAGAGCCACCTGATGAGAATTCACCATGCTCTCTCTCATCAGCTCTGTCTGTGCCTGGTGTGCCTCTTCTTGTACCCTCTGAGCCTCAGCTTGAACACGCTGAGCTTCTGCTATCACTCTTTAGGCCTCTAACATGCCCTGGATTAATGCGAACATTTATGCCCCGTTAGTGGGCACTCCTCCGGGAATCGGTATCGGTGGTGGTGGAAGGTTGTCCGTCACAGCTAGGGCAATCCTCTGAACAGGTGGAGAAGGAATCCCGTTAGCTGCAGATACTCCCATATGAACAGGAGATGTAGGAGGAACTCCAGATGTCTGTTCGTTAGGTCGAGAGGTGGCAGGCCCCTCTGAAGTTATGCTCCCGCTCTTAGAGATCTAGTCTGCGGCGGCATCCTGAAGATAGACCAAAAGAATCAATTAAGGTGATAGATACGATATCATCAAGGAAGGACAATAAAATTCTAAAGGAAACAATTATTCAGTATAGCATTATAAAGATCAAAATTTTTCTAGTTGTGATTGAGCATACTCTCATCCTAGATCTTATTTCCTATATCCTATTACAGGCTCACAGTAGTTCAACAAAGTTGTTGCACTACTACAATATCCATAACTTGCAAAACTAGACCTGCATGGGCCACGACTAAAAATGTGTCACGACCCGCACCCAAAATTTGGGCATAAGTCGTGGGTACGTCTAGTTTACGCCGCATTATCGGTGGTAGAACGCTGTCTAGGTCACAATACGACTCACATCATGTCAATGATATCAATCTCCATAAGGAGGACAATATACATCTCATAATATCTCATAATGTAAACTCAATCATAACAACTATAAGAGTATAAAGGCACGATAAAAGATAAGAAGAATGACATAGTCAACACCATGTCTCAAAATAAAGATAAACCATAGTTCAGCTGTCTAACATAAAATCTTCACAAGTCTCACGTTAAACATAACATAAGTCTAAACATAAACTAAAATAAACCTCAAATAAGTCTCAGTGCATAAGGTAAATACTGTCTAGATAACTGCAGGAAATGTCTCCTCTAAAGGAATAGTCTCCTCTAAAATCTCTAGTGCGTAGTCTGCATCTGTCACGCCCCAGTCCCAAAATATCGAGAGAATAGACACGTGGCAATGGCCAGCAGCACACACCGATGGACAAACCCAATTTAATGGATCCATCGAGGCGTACTTAAGCTGTAATACAATAATAATGGTCTAGATATACTAATCTCATCCACAGAAATGAATAAAACAATATCAGAATCATAAAGCAAGATCAATCTCAATATGATATAAACTCGGGAAAATAACCCGATAATGAGTCTGATACATCTGTCAAGATACAAGAATAAAGATAACCACAGCAAATACCGAGTATGGGGAAAGCCTATACCCAGATGATACCCTCGGGGATCAATCGTCTACTGGATCTGGTACTGCTCCAGTATCTGCTCCTGCTCCATCTTCTGCTAATGCTCCTGTCCCGTGTAACTCGGGGTCGATCTCGTCTGCTAGTCCTGGGGACAAAGTCCGGTATCCAGGTCCTCAGGGGACATAACAAGGTACATAAATCAACATGCCAAAATGCAGTGTAATAGTAAATAAAATAAATAGGATAAACTATATAACCATCTATGTAAAAATGTAATTTGAGAGCATCACTAAACTCAGGCTGAGACCACTACAAGCTCTGTGTCTTGGAGCCGGTAGCAGTGTTTATTATGTATTTTACTATGTGTTTACTATGTGTTTACTATGTTTTATATATATATATAAACTCAGCCTGTAGCCTGTGTGTCTCTCCCCACCCAATGTAATCACACGTCTCATGTCCATGATGCACCATGTCCATGTCACGCACGATCATATCTAATGCAGCAAGTCATCTAATATCTATGAATATGATGTCTATGTCATAAAACATGTATCCTACACAGAATCACCATGAATATCTCAGGAAGATTCTGTCTCATGAATAGTGTCAAGTGTCCTGGGTTATAGTGTACTTGATAGGACAAATACGAGAATAAAGAGGGTCACAAATATCCATGTCTAGATGACAATACACAACTCCGCGTACGGTGTTGGCACCCGACTATAATCGGACGCTAAGTACGTCACACGGCCCTAGGTTAAGCATGCACAGCAATATAATAAAGCAAGGAAAATATATAACAATACTGCAGAGTTTGGCAAGGTACACTTGCCTGGGGTCCTGTTGCTGGTATGAATTAGAGTCCAATTCACAGTCCAAATAGCCTATGTATTACAAATTTATCACGTCAAAAGATAATTTATTTTAATTTATTTAATTCTGGAATAATTACTCTAAAATTCTATTTTAATCTTATTATTCTGATTTTTATGTTAATTCCTAAATTTTGTCCAAAGAAACTGAATTTTATCAACTCGAGACTCATGGCACGCAAATCGAGGCGATCTATTGACCAAAAAGTCAACCGACACAAACTCGACTTTCATGCATGATTTCCTGTAGATTTTAGCATCAAAAATATACTAGAATTTATGGCTCGTCCGAATTCAAATTCGTTTAGAAATTATGGCACATACAAATTTTGTATTGTGCACCGATGGTTAAATTCTAACCTAAAAGTTCTACGGAATTAACAGTATGTAAATACTTCAAATTAAATTATGGAAAAATATATGTCGATGATCTCGACATTAGATTTCGGAAACTTTAAACGGTTCGTGATTCTGATTCCGGGTTCTCCCGAAATTGCAAAAACATCAAAACACGTCTATTTTCGGACATGCTGTGCTCTACGAATTTTCTAGAATTTAATACTAATAATTTTGTAAAAAAAATTATATAATCAGAAAGCTAACCTCAATATCGTTCTAACGCAAGAAACTAGGCCTCGTTTGGAGTCCGGAGCTATGCGCAATGGCTTCTGGAAGATAAAGAAACCCTAGATGACAATTCTCCCAAATCTCTCTCTCTCTCTAAAATAATGAGATAATTAGGGTTATTATATTATATATATATATATATAGATGTACCTACGGCTGAATGGATATCTATAGGCTGACATGTGTCAGAATCTGATTGAATGGTTTTATTTATATTATTTATTTTTGATTTGCCTTTATCAAAACATTATTTAAGTCGTTTTAAATCTAAATAACTCAAAATAAACATTAAAAATAATCATAAAAATCTGGAAAAATTACAGAAAATATATTTTGAACCAAAAAAACCTTAGAAAAATATTTTGGATAATTTTATATTCATAGATTTCCTACTATAATTAGGAGAAGCTCTAAAAATTAGTTTTGCCATAAAACTAAAAATAAATACTAACATTATTCCACAAATTCTGAAATAATTCCAGAAAATATATAATAATATTATAAACCTTAGAAAATAATGTGGGTCTATTTTATATTCCTGAGCTTGCACCATAAATTCTACAAGTCCTAAAAATTAGTTATTAGCCTAAATAACTCCCAATAAATACTAAAAATACTCAAAAAATTCCCAAAAACTTCTAGAAAATATATTTTATTATTTAGAACATAAAATAAAAGTTTAGGATATTTTTAATTATATTTGAATCTAAAATAAATTCTTGAAAATTCTAGAAAATTACAGAAAATTATGAAAAATCCAAATTAAAAATTTCTGAAAAATCAGGGGGTTACAATCTACCCGACTTATAAAAATTTCGTCCTCGAAATTAAAATTAAGCCATGGTAGAAGTCAAGGATGGTCTAAGATTTGTATTGGTTAAAATACAAGGCTAGGTTTAACGGAGTGGACGATGTTACACGTTGCACATTCCGAAAATCATGGGAGAAATTCACATGAGTGAAAATAGGTTTCTTCGTGTGTCATGTCCAATAGTGTGGACACCTAAATGCTCTTTTGCATAAAAGCATCCAACAATTGAAACATTGCACAAAGATAAAAATTGGAGGATAGGCATGTCTAGGACAAGGTGTAGAATTTGTAGGAAGGCAGTGACTAGGGAAGTGCTCCAATTATCGAAGCAATGGTAAGGCGCGCCGAGGGATACCATGTTATAAAACTAAATGAAAAATGTCGTATTCTATTTCTAAGTGGATTCGAGCTAGCCTTAGTCTCACTATCTAAGCCAAGTAGGTCTACTTCTTAGGTGAGGGAGTTTCACAATCCAGCCAACTTAAGACAATGTCGTCCTCAAAATTAAAATAAGGCATAATTTGTTAATCCTTCGTGTACATAAGGCAAGTCAATCGCAATCTCCTTGCGACAATTAAAATCCTAATCATATCCATTGTAATCACTTCTAGGTTAAGATGACCACTGATCCAATCAAATTCAACCTATGGTTATCTCTTCTCGCTTTTTCAAATTATCCATATCCAAATTTAAATTAAATCCATATATCATCTTCAAGATTTAAATACGCATATCAATTTTACCTCACGATCTCCAATTATCATAATCTCCTCTAGAAGTAATTCGAGTCCATTATTATTCCTATTTTTACTTATAAGTTTTTGTATGCTTCAACTTCTTAAATTCTATTCACATCCTTAATATTTCAAATAGGTAGTCCAACCATCAAGTTTTTTATTTTAACTCAAATCATCAACTTGAAAAAAAATTAAAATGCAGTCCACCATTGTTCAAGTCTGAAATTTTATCTTTTTATCCTCTAAATTTCAAGTTGATGATTTTACCTTCATTGTTTAAATCATGTACTTAAGGTATAAATATTGGGTCCTCAATATCAATTCATTAATCCTCATCATCTTAGTCATTCTTCTAAAATTCTCAAAATTAAAATGGCTTGAACCTCTCCCAATTTAATCTTACTCGATCACAATCTAAAAGAAATTCCTCTCGAGTTGACAATGCACTACTACCCAACTTAGAATTTATCCATCTATCATATAAGGCTATATACCTTAAGAGAATATTCCTTAATATGTTTACTCATGTCATTCAATCCTCGAACTTCAATGCCGATCATATCATATATGATATATCCTTAATTACGAAGAATAATCCTCAAGTATGTGATCGGCCTATGGGGTATATCTAGTATTCTCTGTGTATCAATTTATACCAAGCACGATGTTTCGTCTTTCCGAAATAAGGGAAGACGGAGACCAATAATAAAGAGTTCAAGGGCAACGTAATAGAATAGAAGTATTGAGATCAAGACATTTAAAGAATTCAATTGGGAATTGTCAAAGCAGTTGTGGATTAAAATCCTATTTTGGTAAGCCTTTGTTTGCATGCTCATATTAGTACAGTTATGTAACCGATACGATCTGCTCAGACATATCTAGAGGGTAAGTACAGGCGTCTACTAGTCAACTATATATCTCAATTCACGTAAAGTAGTCGTGTGAAGAGCGAACCAAAATGCACTAAGGTTGATCAGACCATAATACATTGATTCTGAATAGACAATTGTATTAGTGGGGTTGATCAGGCCCCAATAACACATATGTCATGAACAAGCTTGATAAAGAATAAGCTTGCAAAAACTAGGCTATAATATAGCAGCATAAGTCAAGGTAGTACAAAAATTATAAGTACACTAGATGATGATGAAAGGAGGTACAAATCAATTCGAGTTCACAAACAGAAACAAAATAAGCAACAATAATAAAAGACTCTACAATCTCTACAGTTATCATACAACTCCTTGTCTATGTCGCTAGTCGACCAAATGGGGGAAAGGACCTCTAAATTCTATCGTCTGAATAAATACTGTCGTCTTATGCAAGTCTAAAGTTGTGTCATCCTAAGTCACTTCATCAATAGGGCTAGGTGGTACTATGTTGTGAGGCATACTACCCAACTTATAAGAATTAAACTAATACTGTGACAGTCTTAAGAGGGTCCTGCAAAATAACCTTGCACATCTAAATAAAACTGAACTCTTATTAGGGTCTCCTATGGTATTACGTAAGTAATGGTCATCTTAAGTCTTAATCATAGTGCTCATAGGTCATGTGTCAATAGTGAGAATGGACAGGTTACTAGTCTCAAGGGAAAGGAAAGATAACTTGTATCGAGGTGGGGTACTAATTACGCGGTTCAAAGCTAAGGGGTAATCATTAGGTCACCATCTATAAGATTAACTCAAACTGTCAAGTTCTAATTACCAATCACATAATAAAAAGTTTAGAGTAACAACCAAAATAAACAATAAGAGGCGCACGAAAATCAAGGCAGGATGCAAGTCAAGAAATTAATTCGAATCCGATATAGATGTCAAGAACGATTCAAGCAAGTGGATGAGATCCAAAAACTTATCCTATCCTTATTGCAGGCTTGCTCGGTTCCTAAGTTGAAACCGAATAATTTAGTCGTCGACCTGCATGGGCCACCACAAAAACCATGTCATGCCCCAGTCCCAAAATATCGAGGGACTAGACACGTGGCAATGGCCAGCAGCACACACCGATGGACAAACCCAATTTAATGGATCCATCGGGGCATACTTAAGCTGTAATACAATAATAATGGTCTAGATATACTAATCTCATCCACAGAAATGAATACAACAATATCAGAATCATAAAGCAAGATCAATCTCAATAAGATATAAACTCGGGAAAATAACCCGATAATGAGTCTGATACATCTGTCAAGATACAAGAATAAAGATAACCACAGCAAATACCGAGTATGGGGAAAGCCTATACCCAGATGATACCCTCGGGGATCAATCGTCTACTGGATCTGGTACTGCTCCAGTGTCTGCTCCTGCTCCATCTTCTGCTAATGCTCCTGTCCCGTGTAACTCGGGTTCGATCTCGTCTGCTAGTCCTGGGGACAAAGTCCGGTATCCAGGTCCTCAGGGGACATAACAAGGTACATAAATCGACATGCCAAAATGTAGTGTAATAGTAAATAAAATAAATAGGATAAACTATATAACCATCTATGTGAAAATGCAATTTGAGAGCATCACTAAACTCAGGCTGAGACCACTACAAGCTCTGTGTCTTGGAGCCGGTAGCAGTGTTTACTATATATTTTACTATGTGTTTACTATGTGTTTACTATGTTTTATATATATATATAAACTCAGCCTGTAGCCTGTGTGTCTCTCCCCACCCAATGTAATCACACGTCTCATGTCCATGATGCACCATGTCCATGTCACGCACGATCATATCTAATGCAGCAAGTCATCTAATATCTATGAATATGATGTCTATGTCATAAAATATGTATCCTACACAGAATCACCATGAATATCTCAGGAAGATTCTGTCTCATGAATAGTGTCAAGTGTCCTGGGTTATAGTGTACTTGATAGGACAAATACGAGAATAAAGAGGGTCACAAATATCCATGTCTAGATGACAATACACAACTCCGCGTACGGTGTTGGCACCCGACTATAATCGGACGCTAAGTACGTCACACGGCCCTAGGTTAAGCATGCACAGCAATATAATAAAGCAAGGAAAATATATAACAATACTGCAGAGTTTGGCAAGGTACACTTGCCTGGGGTCCTGTTGCTGGTATGAATCAGAGTCCAATTCACAGTCCAAATAGCCTATGTATTACAAATTTATCACGTCAAAAGATAATTTATTTTAATTTATTTAATTCTGGAATAATTACTCTAAAATCCTATTTTAATCTTATTATTCTGATTTTTATGTTAATTCCTAAATTTTGTCCATAGAAACTGAATTTTATCAACTCGAGACTCATGGCACGCAAATCGAGGCGATCTGTTGACCAAAAAGTCAACCGACACAAACTCGACTTTTATGCATGTTTCTCCAGCTAGCATGATGGATTCCAAATCACGACTCCTCATGACTGGTCTTGATGATGCCAACTCGTGTAAACAACAGTGTCAAAATCATGTACGCTATACAACTAGAATTATAGAGATAATCAATATAATGGAAACTGTCAGAGAATATACTCGCCTGTGGTTCTTAGCTGGCAATACCAATGTCATAGTTCCAAAGTATCATCTGAGTGATCCAACAGTCCTATAGTCATATCATATAATACAATATTGTATCAGACATTACAGTAACACACACAATCAAAACACAATGATCTCAGAGACTACGCTAGGGGTGTCACGTCTGTAGTTGCTGTGCATAACAGACAGTCAATGATACGGTCTTGCCAGTACGTCGGTGTATATATGGCAGTCTGCTAACATATTACATGGTCACAGGTCAAGTGACTACGGGTATCCGTGGTTACACTCGGGTTATCTAGTACATAGACGTATTATACATATTATTAGCTAACATATACATTAATACTCATTAATTATATATATATAATAGATATATGTATATACACTTAATAGAATTTATACTATATATATATTAAACATGTACCAGGGATACATATACAATACATACACATATGTATATATACTAATTGAGAGATATATTACATATATATGTATATATATATATATATATAACAATATATATTTAAACATATACTAATACATATACCTGTACATACATACTAAATATACATATATATCCATATACCAACAATACGCGTATACTATCATAGATTAAATATATGTTTGCACACAATCATAAAATATGCGTATGCGCGCATGTATACATGTACGCAAGAGGGGACTCGAACCTGGGTATATGGGACGAGACGTGCGTGTCGAGGTCGTCGCGAAGGGGTGCTCGGCTGCATCTCCGGTCGAGATCCGATCGAGTGCAGATGCAGTCGGGTAGCAGCGTCTTCTGCTTCAGGCAAGTTCTGGCACTGTGGTCGTGAGGTCGGTCGTCGACGAGGTTCGGCGGGTCGAAGTTGGCGCTCTAGGCAGCAGGTGGCGAGTGCAGCGTTCAGCGAGTTGGAAGTCGGCGGTCCGAACAACAAGATGGTTCTCCGGTCGGTTCAGGCGGAGATGGCGAGTCGGTCGTCGTCGAGATGGAGAGGCAGTCGGGGACTCTGGTGGAAGCGGCAGGTTGTTCATGTGGAGGCGGTGAAGTATGCGGTGGGGTGCTGGCTGTGGGTTGGTCGAACTCCGGCGTCGTGGAGGGGATGAAGTCGAGGCAGCTGGGGTGCAGGCATTCAGTCGACGGGTTCGGGTGGCGAGGTCAGCAAGGGCACGGTGTTTGGAGGAGGGAGAAGGCCTGCGACTCTGGTCAAGCATAGGCGGCTCTCCGCCGAAGGGGGATGGGGAAGGAGATGATCGTCTAAGTATTGGTTTAGTTTTAGGAAAAAGAGGAAAGAAAAAAGAAAATGGATGTTTATCTATATATAGTATTATGTATTGGGTTGACCTAGAATTAGGGCTTGGTCAACCCTCTTGGGATTGGGCCTTGTCATAGATATTTTCAAGGGCTAGGATTCAATAAATTCGAATGAAATTGCTAGAATTGCATTGGTTCAAGGTTTTGAAGGCCGTGGTTCAAGGAGGTTGATGTTGCATTGCACCCTCCCAAAAATTATGGGAAAATATACATGAAGGAAAAATGGGTTTATTCATGTGTCGTGTCCAACGGGGTGGTTACCTTAATGCACTTTTGCATAAAGGTGCCAAACAATTGGAAAATTGCACAAAGATAGGTTTATGATTTAATTTAATTAAAATAAATACAAATGGTGTTGTAGAATTAATTAGAATTACAAGGGACTGAAATTAAGTGGGACACAAGTGTCATGAATGAAGAAGACTCAGGATAGAGTATTACCCTAATTTGGGTTGCTCAAAATGGGTCGAGATTGTGTCTCCAATTTTGATTGGAACACACAAGGATACAAAGTTTGATTATATAGAATTAAATATATTGTTTGCCACGAATGTTATGTGACTAAAATAAAGCATATCAAGGCATAGTTATGAGTCACATAAAGATCAAAATAATAGTCTGGCACGTCTAGGACAAGGGTGTGACATCTGTTGGAAGACAATGGCTAGTGTAGTGCTCTAATTATCGGAGCAACTGTAAAGTGCAACAATCAAATAAAATTACAGCAATTTAAATATAATTAATTATCATGCAATCATTTACTCATTAAATTATGAAAAGACAAAAATATCCCTAATCTGAAATATGGTAGTGACAGAAATACGTTTGCTATAATAAATAATTTAGTAAGTGAGCATCACGGATAAGTTATATAATATACATAAATTAGAGGATTTATATAATATACGTTTACCTTGAAGTGCGCAAACCAGAACGCCTTCCTCTCCTCCGGAGCTTCAGAGTAGTTGATCCAAGAGCCACCATAGTTGTTCCTCAGAAAGAGGCCCAGGCGTCTCTGAATCGACGATGGACTATATCTATACAGAGATAATTATTTTGATCGAAAAAATCAATATATGATGAATAAAGAAATAGACGATATAAATGATGCTAAACCATCTAATTGACTTTCTTTGTACCGTCGCTCCAAATCTTTGTCCTCATCTCCTCCGGAGGTGCGCATGGAGGATCTAGTTGATGCTGGGACAATATCGGTACTACCTCCTCCATATGCTCATCTGTCTCCATGGTTTCGTCGGCAGGAGGAATGCTGGACGAGGGAGTACTATCAGGCCTGGAACTACTCGTCCCAGGAGTGATGCCACATAACGTCGTCGCAGTCGGAGATGTGATTGATCGATATACTGGAGTACTGGGCGACGAGGATCCAGAACCAATAGTAGGCAATACCGGAGGAGCACTCTGTCATACCTGATAACAATATATGATGAATAAAGAAATACACAAATATATAGTACATTCTACAGTCAAAATATTATGCATATCTCACAGCATTCATAGAATTATATAGTAAATAACTAGTGGTATCACAAGTCTAAATAGATAATATATTATAGAGTTGAAATATAATATATAGATTCGTCAAAATAGTACATTATACAGTCAAAATATAGTTACATTCTACAGGCAAAATATTTTATTTTCAATCATCTTCAGAAAAATTTTCTTGTTCACCTTCCTCGTCCTCCTCTTCCTCTTCCTCTTCCTCCTCCTCCTCCTCCTCCTCCTCGTCTTCACTTTCATCTACTTCATCTTTGTCTTCGTCTTCGTCTTCCTCTTCGGATAATTCTACATCTTCTATAATATTACTCATGTAATAAGTAAGTTCCATTGAGTCCACATCTACAATATTTGTTACAAGAGGTAGCTCGTCCTCCTGATAAGCTATTTCGTCAATGTCAAAAGTATTTCTAGCTTTAGTCTTGCATATTGCCCACCAATCCGACCTCGCTGTCCCCCATATATGATAAGTTGTGAAGTACACGAGCTGAGCCTGACTTGATAGGACAAATATTTCGTAGCCTTGATATCTACGCTAGTAGTTTATATCCACTAGGCCATGCTTGTCAATTTTCCAACCTTGATCTTGAATCGGATCGAACCATTCACACTTGAATAGCATGATTTTAGCAGGTTTTGTGCCATAATTATATGTCAACTCCACAATCTCTCGTAAGATGCCAAATAAATTATTGCCTGGATCGACGTCTTTGTAGTTCGAATATTTGATACACAAACAACTATTTTTTGTGGAATCAAGATCCAGAAAGCTGTCTCTGATAGGAGCATTTGTTGACTTGAAGCTAAACCCATTCACACAGAAACTTGGCCATATTTTAACGGCAGTAATTGGTCCCTTGGCTAGAGTTCTAATAGATTTAGTCTCGGGTGTTATTAGACGATCGACCTAAATACCAAAGTAGCGATAGTAAGTTATTTATTTTACAAGTGCAAAAATAAAAAGTAATTACCAAGCTCCTTACATATGCGCTTAACCAAGAAGAAAAATGGCATCTCATTTCTTGTTCTACTTCTTCGTCTGTTATGTAGGGTCTAACCGACCTCAACTCATCATTATATGTGCTAAAAAATAATGAAGCAATCGCTGATTAGTAGCATAATAGTAGCTTATACTATTATATTGAGATGATGTAAATGTGGACATATTAATTACTTCCCCTCTAGCTTCCCCACTTCATCCTTGTCACAATTGAGTAATATATATAATTGAGCAGCCCTTAGCTTATCGCCATTCAAATATCTCTTCCATATTTTCCCCGAAAGATTTCCGAACGCATTGAATACATTGAGTATTGCATCATTAGATTCCTGATATCCGTCATCGTTTCTCGGAGTTCTCATTCTATTAGTAGCAACATGAGGTTTGAAATACGTCGAGCAAAAGTTTGTAATCTCCTCGAGAATATAAGCTTCACAAATATAGCCCTCAACCCGTGCCTTGTTCGATCTTTTTCCACTTGTTCTAACTCATGTTTTCTACAGTCTCCTTAACCATAAATAACCTCTGCAACCGCGACGTCAAAGTCAAGTAGTGCATTAAATCGGTAGGCTTCCTTCCACCGACGGACTTTTCTCTACCAGTTGCCTTGTATCGATCAGCACCACAGAATCTGCACGCATCTTCATCCTTGTCGTCTTTGTAGTACAACATGCACCCATTGTGACATACATCAATTTTTTTGTATCCCATCCAGAGCTATCTCACCATCCTTTTAGATTGGTAGAAGTCTTTAGACAACATTGCACCCTCGGGCAAGATCTCTATAATCAAATCGATCAGTCGATTATAGCATTCTTGCGACATATTAAAATCGGACTCGATGCTCAACAATCTTGTAACCACCTCCAACGGTGAATGATCCTCACAACCAGGATATAATAGAGTCCTTGCATTCTCCAGCAACTCCATAAACTTTGCACCATCGGCATTCGGTGCCTCCTCAGCTGCATCATGATTGTCCGGATTAAAACTAGGCCCCGCCGCATCAAAAACCATGTTCACCCACCCGTCGTCTTAAGTAGCGTGGTCGTGGACATCCATAAACGGCTTCACATAAGGCTCTGACTCTGATGCTAGAGACACAAGTTCTCCGTGTGCAGCCCACTGATAGTAATTCGGCGTGAAGCCCTTCGAGTACAAATGATATGTGACTTCCACTTCTGGATGATATTTCAAGTTGCGACATCTCACACATGGACACTTAATTTTTGTACCGTCCATGTACTGAGGGAACGCCTTGGCGAACTGCAGGAACTGTTGTACACCCTCAATAAATTCATCCCGTACACCGCATATGTCATCAGGATGATGGTTGTACATCCACGTATGATGACGCGGATAGTAATTCATATCCATTTTTAGATACTTCTACAAAAATGACAGTATGTGTCCTATAAATAGTTAAATATAGTATGATTTTCTGGAGGAAGGTAAGAACTGCTCTAACTTGATACACAATGCCCTATGTATGTGTGTGTGCATATGGTTGTTTGAGTGATTGAGTGAGCTCGGGTCACTAGGGAGAGCAGTTCACAGTTTTCAGTGTGCATCATTTATGTACACTGAAGCCCAGTATAAATGGGTACTTAAATTAGATGGTTATAAATATAGGGTGGAGTATAAAAAGGGCAAGGAAAACCAGGCTACTGACAGTCTTTCCAGAAGGAGTATTCTAGAATTGCAAGCCATAACAATAGTCTAAGGAAAGTATTATCAAAAGAAATTAGATAAGTGAAGGAAAGGGAAGTTAAATAGCAGTAAATATTCACTAAGAGATGGAAAGTTATATTACAAGGACAGGTTACTGATAGATCCCCAATCCTCCTTTGTTCTCACTATGTTGTAGGAACATCATGACATGCCTACTGGTGGCCATTCAGACTCCATTTGAAGCCTTGTATGGGAGATAACCTCCTAACCTACTAACATACTTACCAGATGTTGCCAAGGACAAGACAGTGGCTGAAGTAATTGCTCAGAGGGATAATGCTCTCCATTTACTCAAGGATAATTTGATTCTTGCCCAAGAAAGAATGAAGAAGTATGCTGACATGTATAGGACTGAAAGGACCTTTGAAATAGGTGATTGGGTATACTTAAAGGTGCAACCCTACAGACAGACATCTCTGGCTCATAGGAGACCTCAAAACTTTCTCCTAAATTTTATGGTCCATATAAGATTCTTGCTCATATTGGTCCAGTTGCTTATAGGTTAGAATTACCTGAGGGTTCGCTGTTACATCCAGTTTTCCATGTGTCACAGTTAAAGAAGCAATTGGGAAATCAAGTTCATGTTCAGGATGGCACTCCACAGCAGCAAGAAACAACCATACTTGAACCAGAACTGATACTTGAAAGGAGGTTAGCTCAGAGGAAGGAGAAGGCAGCAGTTGACTTGCTTGTTCAGTGGTTGGGAGGAGACAGGGACTCTGCTACATGGGTTCCTTATAAAAAAATCCTTAAGGATTTTCCTCATTTTGACCTTGAGACAAGGTCAATTTGAGGAGGAGGTATTGATAAGACCCTAGATGGATCAGTAGCTCAGCGATCAGAGGCCAAGTGAGAGTATCAGTAACATAGGGGGTATGAGTATCACACATCCTTTCTTTCGATTTTCCCTCCACATCATTATTGCCACTTGTCATTGCCATGTCATACTTCCAACAAGAAGGACAGCTCAACAGGCGGTTCCCTATGTTCTTCCTCTTTACTAAATAAAGAAACCCTAATTCCCCAAATTTCTTCTTGTTCTACTCTCAATCTCCCCAATTCTTCTGTTTCTAATGGCAAATTCAAGTGTAGCAGCTTCAGTTCAAGGCTTGTTAGGTCAAGAACCTACCAGTCCGCGTGTGTGTGTGTGTGTGTGTGTGTGTGTGTGTTCGAGTTAGGGTTAGTGTGTGTCATGTCGTATCGTGTCGTATTATGTCGTGTTAGAGAGAGAGAGAGACATAGAAAGGAAACAGAGAGAGGAGCTCACCGAGTGAGGAGGAGGGGAGCTGGAGAGAGGAGAACGCCTGAAGGAGGAGGAGCCGTCGGAGGGAGAAGGACGCCGGAGGGGGGAGGGGAGCCGAGGAGCTGACGGAGGGGGGGTTTCAAATTTGGGAGGATCGAAGGAAATGGGGGGAAGAGAAACTCGTCAGCCCTAAATAAAATAAATTGGCGACGTTTAGCGATGCGAACTAATGACGTCGCTAATAGAAATATTTAGCGACGTCATCGACGTCGCTAAAGACGTCGCTAAAGATTAACGTCGCTAAATACGTAGCTAAACGTCGCTAAATCATATAACTCAGCAATGTTTAGCGACATTAAATAAACTTATAGTGACTATTCTTTTAAAAAAACTGAATTACAGTCGCTACACGTCGCTATATATCGCTAAACAACGACTTATAGCGACGTTATTCTATGGAGTCGCTGATATCTTTAATATTAGCGACGTTTTACCTTGACGTCGCTGAAAATGTCACTAATCCTACAATTTTTAGTAGTGAGGGTCTCATGTACCTATTCTCAGTTAGGGACATAATGAGTTGCCTTATATTTTCATTTAAATGCCATATGGAAACAACGTGCATGTGTTCAATACTATGCTACTAGTAATCTACCACAAAAACTTAATATTTCATCGTCTCAATAGAAAACAAATTGTGGTTCCACTATAAAAATTATGCCACTATTAATACATACAATTATTATAATTAAATATAGTTCCTCAAAAGTTAGGTTATGATTACTACATATATTACAACTTTTATTTGCATCCTCTTTCCTCGGGAAAAGTTAGGTTATGATTTGCAATATATTAGATTTAAATATTATACTAGAAATATAATAGGGTTAATAAAATAATTAGATCAATTTTAGTAATATTATCATATTTAAATTTAGTTGATTACCTATTTCTATTTGTGCTGCAAGATTAATACTCTGATTGTTTAATTAGGCATATATTCTTGTTTATTATGAAATTGAGAGGAAGTTTGAGTGTCTCGTTGATGCTTCTCAAAAATAACTTCATATAAGTGTAGAAGCAAAAAAATTATGCAGGACGCATAAGAACTCATGCAACCCCAATATGAAAGCAAGCCGCTAGGAGCCGTACGAGACTCGTGCAACCAGAACAGCTAACCGCATAGGTGGCCTTCATGTGGCCAAATCATCCTCAGAGTACGGGGGCCGCATAAAAGAAATATTGATCAAAACAAAATAAAAAGTTCATTTGTAAAAGGGAAGGTTACAACATGTAGCCATCAAGGCCCATACAAAATATAAATAAAAAGACAAAGACGAAACCAGTTAGATGAGCCGCGAGCCTCACAAAGCACAGCCGCAACATCCTGGAATGAACGTATGCCCAAACGATGAAACTTGTGTTGCATTCCTTCCCTCTATTCCAACGTCTCCCTCTCCTCTGGAGTTAGGAGCAGTAGGGCGAAGTCCGGAGTGGACCCTAGAGGCCTAGCAAAAGCCTCCAAAGTCAACCCAAGCAAGGACAGAAAGCTCTCAGCAGCAGACAACTCACCCTCGTCCCGTACCCTCCGTCCAGGCAGAAAAGCCACAACAATCGGCGGAGAACCGAAAGCTCGTCCCTCATGTGTCCCTCCAAGTCCCGACCCTCTGATACTCGAGCACTGGGACATACAAGGGAGGAGACGATGAGGAAGCGAGGTGGGTTGCCAGTATTCCCAACTAGAATCTTTCTTGGACGACATATTTTACGAAGTGGAACACGATGGACCACGACAGTAATTGCAATTATGAACCTAGAAAGGGCAAATCAGATAGTTTGGCTTACAAAAAGTCTGCATGTAACCAATGGTTGAATTTTCAAGAAGTCTGCATGAAGGCGGTTAAGCTTTCCAAAATGGTTGAGCCAAGTCTTAAAAGTGCTAGCTTGGCAGCACGCATCCAAGCGTCCAACAAGCCATGCGCCCCAAAGTAAAGCGCAAAAAAGATCGGGCCACAGAATCGCCCTACTGCCCAATAAGGCGACATCCATGCATCTCATTCGGCTGAAGCAGCTTTTGGCCACAGATAGACGTGATATGACATCCAGTCAACATGATCGTCTCTGACAATAGAATCCTGACATAAGGATTTTTTTGATTGCCTTAAAATACGTGAAAAGACTAAACGATAGAAGTCTTACGTCAGCACAGAACATCACTCTCGATGGGGTGCAACACCACATGGACAGCACAACAAGGGCCTCGTGAATCCTAGACTCCATGTGATCCATGCGTCTTTGGTCCCATGCATCCCAGAATCCATGTATTTTATACGTCTCTGGTCCCATGCATTCCAGACTCTATGCATCTCTAGCCCCATGCATCCTAGACTCAATATATTTTATGTGTCTCTGGCCCCATGTGTTCCAAATTTTATGCATTCTATGTGTCTCTGGCCTCATGTGTCCCAGACTCCATGCGTTCCAAGCGTCGCTGGCCCTATGTTTTCCAGACTCCATGCGTTTCATGTGTCTCTGGTCCCATATGTCCCAAACTCCATGCGTTCCAAGTGTCTCTAGCCCCATGTGTTCCAAGCGTCTCTAGCACCATGCGTCCCAGACTCCAAGTGTCCCATACGTCTCTGGCCACATGCATCCCAGACTTTATAAAGACCAAGTCTTGCCATTACAACTAAAGTAGCTCTCTTCAACCAAGTGTGGGCCACGTATCAAAACTGACCGAGTCATGCATACAAAGGACGAGAACCGCCCAGATCTTCAGCAACGAAAAATCTCAACAAATGCCCACGTGTCACTTGGCCTGCTCACGATTACAGTTGTACCTTGTTAAGAAGGTACATGTGGCACCCTCCAGCATCTATGCTGTCAAGCTTCGATTCCGTGGAATCGATAGTCGTCCCCTGGGCATGACGTCGTGCGTGCCTAGGTTGCACAACGCACAAGGCCAAGATATTTTTGCATAACGAGCACATATTCAGAGTACGCAGATAAATTAAAACACAAAGTTGAAACATGGAAAAGTTCTATTTATTGATAATGAACATCTTTTATAAACTCTTGAATATAATCCCCCAGAATTTTTAGGAATTTAAAAATAAATTTTCAGAATTTTTCTGGAATTTTTAACTAATTAAAATTAATGTATTATGGTATTAAATAATTTTTGTGATTTTATTAAATATTAAAATATTATGAAAATAATATTTTTGGGTGTAAAATAAAATATTAGACATAGAATTATTTTTTTAGAATTTATTGGACCCCAAAACTATTTTTAAAGACCTAAAAACATAAGTTTTTAAATAAACCAAAACAAACCCATCTTGAACCAAACCAGACCAACCCTAAACCGAACCGGACCAACTGAAATGACCCAACCCAAACTCCTAGCGGGTCGGATCTGAACCCGACCCGACCCACTATCCGAACCTGACCCGCAACTGTAGCTGCTACAGTAACCCCCCCCCCCCAAATTCCCGCAGTCGTTTCCCCCTCCGGCCGCCGTTACACCTCTCCGCGGCGGTTACGCCTTCGCCCGCGCCAGTTACACCTATCCCTTCCCTAACTACTGATGCCCTGCCTCCGCACCGACGCTCCACCTTCCTAACGGCCGGCTGAGGCTTCCCCTATACAACCCCGGCCTCCCCCGATCCTCACCACCACAGCCACCCCTTACTCCGCCGCTTCTCCCATCCATACGACGACTCCGCCACCTCTCCAGCGATGACCCAGATCTTCGCCGCCCTGAGACACCGCCTACGACCAACAGCAGAGCACCCACCTCCACCACGAGCTTCCCTCCGCCGTGATTCCGCCGCTGACGAACCCCGCTGCCACCCAATTTCGACCCCATCGACGGCCGCCGTCTCTCCGAAGCAGCCCGGCGACCTCGACCCTCTCCGGCGAAGTCCCCGGCAACCTCGACCCAGTCAACCCGGCCATACCCCGCCGTCGAGGATCACCGTCAACCCGCAGTCGCAGCACCGCGCCACCTCGCATGTAGGCGACGAACGATCGTTACCGAGCCATCGTTCCGGTGAGCATTACTCTCTCCTCGCCGCCTCTTTTTTTGTTCTATCTGCTGTGACGCATACCCTGCGTGACCCTCTCGAATCCTGTTCAACTCGTTCGGGGTATCGCGTCCTGTGTCGGTCGCAAACGGCGACGCAAAATCAGGAAAAATGATCCCCTTTTCTAAACATTTAGAAAATGACCCAAACTCTCCAGTTCGCGACCGTTTTGTGCACAACCTGCTAAATATTTTCAAAATCCACCTGAATAGTTATTTAGACTGTATATCCTAATTTTAAAACCATGTGTTAGTGTAATTTATGGTGTTATAATTTGCATGTTATTTAAGGGTGAAAATGACCAAAAACTTGGTATTTAAAAACCCTAATTTTTTTTGGAACTGGGTGCACCCCGCTAAACGAGGTGACTTGGTCATGTAAAAACTTTACCGAAAGGTGCGCACCGTTAATACGGATATGTGGAATTTTACGAAAGTTGATTTGGATGTGCGTGCACACCGGAATCAACACGTATCCGTCGACAACACCCTATATCGGCCTTGTTCTGAAACTCATTGTAACTTCGTGTACGCTCGTCGTATCGAAACAAAACTTGCGCCATCGGACTCGTAGCAATACGCTGGTCCTGTGACCCAAGTTTGGTTCAATTCTGAGAACGTTGACAAAATCCCGTATTGTGGGCCCCACGGCTCCACTTAACGGGCAATTTTATGATCGGCTCATCAAAATCCAGTTATGGACATTCCGTTGGGTTTGTATCGTCGTTCTGGACTTGTCGACAGTAAGTTTGATAAATTTGGAGAATATTGTCTCTGACACATTTTTCGGTGCAAAGCGGGCCACATGTGGACCCTGCTTTGACCAGAAACTGTCACTTTTGCCCCTGTGTCTAAATTGGACTTATGGATAGGCAATTCTAGATATTTGATGTCTTTTGAACCTGATGATAACGTTTATTTCAGCAATCGGAGGAGTAACTGCCGATCCCGCTGGTACCAGAGCAGCAGTTGGAATCCAAGCACCAGGCAAGTATACCATGCCATACTTGCAGCCATTTGTATATACTATTCTCTTAATTTATTACTGTAATATCTCTGTTCAACCTAGGACCGTGTGACATTACTTAATGTTCGAATAATATTCGGGTGTCAACGCCGTATACGGAGTTGTGTAACATTACCTAGGGATGGATATCGCGACCCTATACATTCTCGTACTTGCATTTTCAAGTACGTCATACCATAGGATACCTGACACTATTCATGAGATAGAATCTTCCTGAGATATTTATGGTGATTCTGTATAGGCTGCATGATTCATGACATAGATATTATATATGTTTAGATATTATTATGACTCTCTGCAACAGTTAGAGGTCATGATCTTGCGTGACATGGATATGAGATATCGTGGACATGAGACGTGTGATTACATTGGGTGGGGAGAGACACACAGGCTACAGGCTAATTTTATATATATATTTATTATGGTGCCGTAGGCCCACTACATAGTAAATTACATAGTATAACTGCTACCGGCTCTCCGACACAGAGCTTGTAGTAGTCTCAGCCTAAGTCTAGTGATGCTCTCACTTGCATTTCCCATAGCTGGTTACCTAGTTTACCCTATTGATTCATTTATTATTGCACTGCATTTATTTTTGGCATGAGTTATTCTTGTACCTTGCTATGTCCCCTGAGGACCTGGATCCGGATTATGTCCCCAGGTTTAGCAGAGGAGATCTGCCCCGAGGTGTACGGGAGAGGAGCATACATAGGAGCAGTACCAGAATCCGAGGACGAGGTGATCGCCAAGGATTTCTTCTGAGTATCTTCTTTACCTATACTCATTATTTGTTGTTGTTATACTCTTTATTCTTGTCTATTAACTATTGCATCAGACTTATCATCGGGTTATTCCACAAGATATATTTTATTGAGACTTGATGTTGATTTATATTTCATATTGATGTATTCATTTCTGTGGATGAGATTAGTAGCATAAACCCTTACTGTTGTTTTACAGCTTAAGTACACCCTGATGGGTCCATTAAATTGGATTTGCCCACCGGTGTGTGCTGTTGGCCATTGCCACGTGTCTAGTCCCTTGGTATTTTGGGACTGGGGCGTGACATTGAATGAGTCAGATAATTGCAGCACGGGCTTACAAAGGTTGACATAAAATGAGATAGTCGTCCTGTACATTACATCCTTTACTAAAGCTTTAAAATAAGAGACCTCTATGCGGGATAATAGATTTTCCTATGAGCTACATGAGTTAAGTTGCTAGCTCCTGGGTCTTCAAATGCTTCAAAATACGGCACGATCAGGACGTGCTGGCAGCTAGACTGGATTGGGAAGTGACTTCATCTCCTCGCAGGATCTCCTTGGTTCGGAAAACCTGTTTCAACGAGGGTCTGTACATCAAAATATACTAGTGAAGGCGAGCTAACCTAACTATACCAATCAATACATTGTTTATATGAAGCATGTATATTATTTATGGTCTTTCTATCTTGCCTTAGTTCATTTTTACAAACAAGCAGTATATATAGAAATTACTGAAATAAACTTGCCACTGTTCGGTGACTTTTACCTTCCTATCTGAACCACCTACACAATACTTGCCATGTTCTTCCCTACCACGAAGACACAAGTTAGCTTTGCACAGGTTTAAATATACGTGGCAATCACTGGCTTGATGCCATAATGGACTAGTCAATGATGTGGATGGTATGCAACGAGATCAAATGATGTGCTGCAAACCATCCCGTCCAGCACACGATAACTACACACGAAGTTTCGTCCGGATCGGATCGGTGCCAGTGCCCCAGCGATCGTCTGCAAGAACTTATACCCTTGTGCACAAGTTGTCTGTGATCAAACGGCATTTATATTAAGTTAATAATTTATACAGTTGAGGTAATACGAGTACAATACAAGTAGCATGGAAGGATTCTTTTTTGTATAGTCACCCTGAATAATTCTATTGCATAACAAGGTGTTTGCTCCATACTTAGCACAATTTATAGAAAAAGTATGCAATTATAACTAAAATTGATGCCTAGTAAGAATATTCTAAATGAACTAGCATACAATAAGATAACCGTTCACAAGTTGATTGACAAGCATAAAGTAGTCCAAGTCTATTCCTTTTTTATCTTGACATCTTTTTAGTTATTATAGTATCGTTTGATCGGGGCAAGCAAGAATGCAAGAATTTAGATGTGAAGACTTGGAAGAAGGGTCAACAAAATCGAATATAGCTACTCACAAGTTAGTTGGAGGGAGGAAAAGGAAAGAGATGCTTCAAGACTCCGTTCGCACGACGTCTACTGCGCGACCACCTACATTGCCACGAACAGCTAATCAATACCTCTTTTACTCTTTCCAAGCTTAGAATTAAAGTGCAATTCAATGAAAAAATAATGAAATCCATCAAAAACGTTCAAGAAAATGCAAATAAATTTGAAAACTAACTCAAAGCACGAAACAACAAGGCGACAGAGAAAACTAGGCAAGAAAACTTGCAGTGGAGATGTCCCTCTTGCCTCTGCCGCTAAGTCGATCCTCGGGGCACGGTCCACTGAATATGGGAATCGATTCCGAAGAAGCAAATCCATAACGAGGATAAGATCTTGATTCAATCTATCTCGATCGAACGATACCGACTTGTATTTCTTAGCCGCGCTCCCCGAATAGGGGGAACGGGGCACCACACATGTGGCCCAAAATATATGTGCACCGAAAAATGACTATATATGCACGGGCGGCCTGTCCAAAGAGGGGGACAAACTGAGAGTGAGAGAAGGAACAGAGAGCATACAGAGCCAAGCAAAGAAAGAGCATAAGCTTCTTCGCCCTGCGTCAGATAATCAATGTAGTAAAAAAGCTGCCATAGCACTCCTTGTCCATTGCCACACCCCAGAACAAAATATTGTACTTAGATAATTCTGTTTAGGATTCTTCATACTCTTCTTCGTTCCTTAAATAGAAAGTTTTACAGAAATTCATTTAATGGCGAATAAGGTAGCGACACTGCTGGGGACTTCTTTCTCCTCTGATGAGAAAGTTGTGGCACAATCCGACGCAACCAAGCTCAGGTCGACTCAAAGAATGCTGGTGGTCCACTTTGACCAGCAGGCTTTTGAGGCTATGCTCTCTAAGGGTGGCGCTTCTCCAAGGTTGGAGAAGCTAGGAAGACCCGTAAGACATGGGTGGCAAAGGCCGTTGTGCCTCACCCATCTGCGGAGGATGCACTCCTCGTCTCTCTCTACCACAGGGAGCACACATCATGCACCCACTACTTCAGATGGGTGGCAAAGGCCGCTGCACCTCACCCAACTACGGAGGACATGCTCCCTGTCTCTCTTTCTACCACTTGGACCACACATTATGCGTCCACTGCTTCTGCCACAGCCCCTTCCAACCAGAAGGGTGCTCAGCACTTAAAGACCTAGAGGACATGGATAGCAAAGGCCATTGTGCCTTACCTAACCGCGGAGCGTGCACTCCCTATCTCTCTCTCCGATACTGAAGACGCACTGCATGCGTCCACTCTGGGTGTCCCTCCTCATGTGGCCTCCTTGCCTGAAAAAGAGAGTGCTTGACACCAAAACTCTGGCAGAGGAAAACAATATGATGCCAAGAGTTTGGGGGTTGACGCACAGCCCATGCGGCCAATATGAAGGATGCGGAGAAGAAATCAATATGCGGCTTCCAACTTAGCCGTATGCGTCTCTAACACTCCCAGAAGCTCTGTCTTCGACAGAATCTCATCTGGCCATGCTCCCATGCGCTGCTTTGAGGAAAAACAAAATTTGGACACTTCATACTATGCGCCTGTGTGTGCTAAGTCCAAGAAGTCTGGGACAGTACGACCTCGTCAAGCAAAAGCAACTATCCATTTGGCTGACCGTCAGCGGGCGCGGCTAACCATTATGCAGTCCCCTGATGGAATGTTATATAAGACCGGCCCATGCATCTAGACCGCAGCGGCAAATGGACATGGTCCGTCTCAAAAGTCTTCCACTGACTATTTAGGAAAAGTTCTTGTACGAACCCTAGATCTCGGAACAAAGACAACACCCATGTACCAATGCGCTTGGTCTATCCATACTCACAAAAAAGGTAGAAAGGTGGACCAACCCTCGTTTGACTTACTAACCATGATCAGTCACAAGCGCCAGACGAGGGAGACAATCGTGGCACGTGAAGTGTCTTCCCCAAGACACCAATGTGCCAAAATCATCATCAATTACTGCTGCAATAATGTGGCAGTACACACAAGCAGGCACCCCAAGGCACCTATCCGGTGATAACCCGGAGATCAGGTGCAAACAACAGAAAAAGATAAGCTACCATTCGCCTGATGCTATTCTGCTCAGAAAGATCCTTCCACCATGGGAGGAAAGAAGTCCAGCAGCTCCAGTCCGTCACTCTCAACCAACGCATTGAGAAGACGACTACCAGGAGGACCAACAGAGGGACCTGTGGAAGGTGTTTTCCAAGGTACCCGCTTAAAGAAAAAGCTATCGGTCGCTAGGGGTAGTTCTTCCTCAGGACCCCTGTGGGTTACACTAGCTGGGAGTAGTACTCTCCTGGACCTATATAATAACCCGATATTCTGAAAATACGGTGATACCCAGGAAACGGACTATGATATCCCTGGAGGTGGACACCCTCGTCCAGATAACGTAGCTTCCAATGCTCGGGGTAGTAGTCCCTCTAAATTTGAGGAAGAGGCCACACTACCTGATGGCCACTCCTGACAAAAATTAGAGACGAATAGCGCGGCATCTACTGCCCCGTCCATCTCTCCCATGAGAGGACTGTATACATGGCAGGGGATAATCATGAAGGCCCCAGCGATCGATAATGCCTCAAGACTCTCGAGGCCATAATGCAGACGGTGAGCTCATTGAGGCAAGCCATGACCTAGGAAATGCTGGATATTAAAGTAAACATGGCTTCCCAACCAGCAAGGGATTATGGACAAGGAAGCTTGGATCCTGGGACCAACGCAGACTCCAATACCACTCCGCTCATAGAAGAAAATCACCCTCTACCTGGCTCATCTGTCCCTTCCATAGGAGACGAAGCCAGAGAAGCAATGAGGGAAGTCCGGGAACTTCGGGCTCACCTAGATTTCATGGGCAGCCGGGACTCACTGCGTGAAATCGGAATACGACAACCGTACCCCGGGGAGTGGAGTGATGTTCCGTACCCGCCAAAGTATAATCCCTTCAACCTGAACCCATTCGACGGGAAGACCCTCCCCCCGGTCAATACACGAGTTATTATGAGACTACAACCGGGCACCTACCTCGCAGTAACACACACCTTACCAAGCTCTTTGTGGGAGCATTGTCTGGGGTCATATTCGACTGGTTTTACAGCCTACAAGATAACTGTATCTCGTTATTTGATAAGTTCAAGAGTCTTTTTCTCAAAAGATTCTATGACGGAGGAAGTGACATAACGATGTCCTTAGCTGGGATGTGAGATAGCAAGAAAGTGATAATGTATGAGATGGATGCCTTAGCTGGGAACAACGAGTTAGATTATATGGTGGCTTAAATAGGCTGGGTAAAAGTTTTAAATTTTAAGCATCGATGATCGAATGTTACTATCGATAAACAAGTTGGATCGTATATCCAGTGAGATTGGTTGGAACTGATTAGGAATCACAAGCATGATATTATGCTTGTTTACCTGATATTGGAAGTTCTTAGAAATTAATTAAAGATAGACCTAGTATATGGAAAATTGTTTCCTTTGACCTTAGGTGTGTAGCATTTACTACATGTCTAACTTAAAAAGGATAGCAACCGTGAAGTAGGAATATTTGAACCTAGCGATTGGCGGATAATAATTAATCAGCATATGAACTTGTGGGACTACAAGTAACTAATCGATGCCTTATTGTCTGGCAATATATGGAAGTTCGTCAAGATGCTTCGATGGATGAAAAACTAATAAAGCTTGAGGTCTAGCACGTTGGGATAAATACTGTCGACGAAAAATTTTGTCGCATCAATAAAAGTTGGTTGGCAGAAATCTTAGTCGCTTGGGTAAAAGTTGATTGGCGAATATAATTCATCAAATTATTAATATGAGGTGATCCCTAGCTTGGTGGGTTGACCAATATACCGAGTACATGAATAATTATCGAATATGGTCAAGTGAGATGAAATTCTGGAAGACATTAATGAGGTGATGTAATAAAGTTGATGGTTAATGCGAATGAAAGTTGACCCTATCAAAATAAAGTTGGCAAAAGTATGTTTGATGGAAGAAATCAGAAGAAAGATATTTTTAATATATTGGTTGGATGATATTGTCGTTTATAAATTATTTGGGTGATACTTTACACACGAATACAAATATGAGTAGAAAGGAATTAAGAGCAAGGATCATAAACAATATACTAGTAAAGGTGATCGATCAAATTTTGATTTTGGGTTAGCTGCCTTGTCCCATAGATAAGTCAAACCCACGAAAATTTAAAAATGATATGTTGGTACAACTAGAGGATGACTATGAAATCAGAAAGGAAATAATATGTTTGATCAATTCAAATTTTGAATGCTGGTGATTTACTTGATGGTTATGTGATTTGAGCATGTAGTTCTAGATTGACCTTGTCGGTTGGGGTAAGTCTAGAATGACCCTTTAATTGAGGTAGACCCTTAAGAGATTGACTGTGGGTTGATAGATCTGACCCAGCCTATTGTATGTCCCTTATTTGTGGGTAGGTCAATGGTAGTACATTTGTGATTTGAGTTGGTAATAAGATTTGGGTAGAAGTCCATTAGATTGGTAGGATTACGGTTGGCCTTAAGAATAGTGATGGGTATGGTCCCTATCAGCTTCCTAGCATGAGATGAGTTTCCTATGAATACTAGGTTTACCTGTCGTTATAGCTAGCATTAGAGACTTGACCGAAAAGTTATGTTAGTTGTCGGAGACCCATAGGATTGTAACGACCCATTTTGTTCAAGAGGATAGCCAATTCAAACGGCGCAAGTGCAATAACCTGACCCGCTTTGCTCAGCGAGAAGACTAATTGAGGCAAAGGATTCCAGACTTGGCCCTTCAGGAGTCCAGACTTAGACTTTTAAAGGCTCGCTCGGAGTATCGCTCGACCGAGGCGAATCATCGCTAAGGTGGGTGGCTACAATGAACTTGTCTTTGCTTAGCCTGCATACTTAAAATATGGACGATACATGATAGTCTCTAGGTGAATAACCCCTACATGCTAATAAAGAATACAACACACCTAGCTAAGAGAATAATCTTATCCTGTATTACTTCTGTTAGAACATGGAAATAAACCTTGGCTTATAACATGGACCCTCGCATACTACCTTAGCTTCGTGCAAGTAGACCCCGCTATGCCTCGATTAGATCATTATATACTCTTCGTAGTGCACTGTTTCACTTATTTATACTACTCTCCTTATGGATTATGTCGCTCGATATGTCCCTGTACGGCTTCACTCCTCGTACTACCCCGTAGATCGTGCTAACGTAAATGCTTATGTTTCATATAAATCCATGCTTGCCTACTTATATGCAAACTTGTACTCATTTGCCTCATTTTAATGCTTATCACATAATTCATACCATGACCCCGACAATATTATCTTGTCTTGCATTCATCTAACTTTTCTGGAAGACTATCGAATAGTCATTTCGTGCAAGTATGAACCTAAAAGTATACGGGACCGTTAGATCGCCAAGGCAGTTTTTGAACCAGGGGATTTGCATCATGTCAATAAGGCAAGAATCACAGCTCGTGGAGCAATACTCGTCCCGTACTGAATTAAATGGCTCAGGGAGTCGATATATATTTGTGAACAATCAAGTCTTGAACTTAAACTTGAACCTGTACCTGACAAGATCCTGACTCAAACTTGTACCTGATATATCCTGACTTGTTACTGTACCTATACCTAACAAGAGGCCCGGAAGATTAGAGACTTGCATGGTCACGGACAACTTGGTGCGCAAGGGAGATTTTCAAATCTCGTTCCACGGACGGTCTCCGGGGCACCGGGGCCGATCCAACCGGTCGAAACCTCCTGACTGTAGTCGCCTGCGTCGGGCAGGATGGGTGCAATGTCCCATGTTCCTGCTTGCACACCATTTTGCCCTGAGACTACACCGTACTCTATGGCGTCATGCCAGTGACCTCATGTTCATATAGATAATTCATCCTCGCTTAGTGGCAATCCGCGTTTGAGTCATTGCATTGCATCCAGTAATCTAAAACACCTGAACGATTATGAGTATAAGACATTTGTATATATTGAACACCTGAGTATTTTATGTAACTCGTGCACCTGAATCAGAACCCCGCTCGTGACACTCGTGTTTGCTTATGCAATTTGACTTGGATTTCATATATATACATTCGTGCTTGGTTTAACTTGGTTTACCTTGGACAGGGAAGGAAGAATGGTAAGTTGGTAAGTATAGCCGTGTTACTCATATATCGCATGGCGCACCGCCACACCAGTTAGGCTTTTAATTATGCCATAAAACTGATCCTAAGGCAAGAATAGAAGGATAACTTAATAGATGGTGCAAAGAACCTATATAACGTGTTTGGATTTGTCGAACGGGTGAAAAGCCTCCCCACCAGTGCATTCATGTACTGATAACCCACCAGATTGATTGCAGGGTGCGAAAGAATCTCATTCGATGCTGAAACCCCCTTCGTGCCAGCTAAGGCATAGAGTTCACTCTGGAGCCTTGGAGCATTACGTCCGGAGCTGAAGCGCATATACAAGACATAATATTGGAACATAGCCTATGTATCATGCCACAATTGTAGCCATTTGGCACGCTTTTATTGTTTCAAGAGAGAGAGGACTTGAGTGACTTATAATCTCGATCTAGCGTCGCCTGTAATACTTATGAAATATCAATAAAGTGCTTGTTTTACTTCTATACTTGTGTTATTCACTGCTTTCGCTATTGATGACTCTGTGAACTTGTTACCAATTGCCTGTTCGTTTTTTATTCCGCTACATTCAGACTATCTGTGCGACTCTGTGGCTTAGACATTTTACCGTCTGTTCGGATCATGGCCTTGTACGGGCACAGCTTGTGCCCGTGCGGCATCACGTCAAAATGGGAACGATCGTCTCGCGGGAGCGTTGGCGCGATGATTCGCTCCTAGCGGGGACAGATGATTCCTGCAGGAGATCGGGGCATGACATATTGGTATCTGAGCATTGGCTTTACGTCTTTGGACTTTATATCAATTTTTCAGTTTTGAAAGCTCGTTCGTAGTTATGTAAGAAATGCTCTCTCTCTCGTTGAACCGTTGGAATGTTCCATACAATGAGTCTAAATAATTTCAAAACTGTATATGAATGATACAATTGCTTGAACTAGATAGTTATGCGAAGACCCTTGTTCTGACCTGTGTTAGACTTTGTGGGAATAGACTCGTTTTTAAAATTTATAAGTTATGTGCGAACCCGAATACCTATACGTAATTACCAAGCTGGTTAGTGTGTGAGATAGAATATCGTTTGGACGGTTAGTTGTGCACACAGTCTTTTGGCTAAGTTGTGTATAGTATTACGCGCCAAGACCCTTTGGTGCTAGCAAGTTTGCAAGCGAGTTTGGGATATCATTCAGGAAAGGATAAGTCAGACTTAGAATGGCAACAGATAAAAATATAATCAATTTATCGCAAAAGCGAATATAGAAAATCGTGCTTGGATTTTGTGAAATAGATCAGACAATATTTCGTATCTGGAAGATACAAATCAAATATGGTTTACTTGAATGACTATCAACAGGAATATATACGAGACTAAGATTATCAGGCGACGCTTAGGTATCGCACAGAAGTTCTAAGGAACGACTTGGTGAATATGCTAGCGACTGATGCGAACCCGATTGAGGATTTAATTGAATGACTCAATTCCTAAGTAGTATATAGATTATTTTAAAAATATTCAAACAAATTCATAGGTCTCGTACGATAGTTGGTTTGAACGATTTGGGAATGTGTTGAACAAATGATAAAATTGATATCTTGGTCACAAAAACTTGGTAGATCGTACGTGCGATTTCAAATTGAATCAAAATAGATTAAACTTGATTAGCATATCGCTCGATAGAAGTTAGCCCAAGAATGGATATTGTGGTTTCGAATCAATAGACTTGATATGATATCGATAGTTGGAAAATAGCATTGATTAATACAAGTAAAAGAATATTATTATTTAATGAAGAGGTAAGCGATAACAGATTCGATCTGGAGTTTGGAAAAATAATCTTGAATCTAGTTCAAAAGATAACTCTCGACAATCAGTCCCAGCCGAGAATGATTATCCTGCATGAGCGCTAGCGTGTTGATTTCACGTCTGACGGAAATGATCGAACTCACGAAAACATGTTCGATGAATATTCAAACGAACTTGATGAATGGAACGTATCAAAAGTGGATAGACTTTGGCTTAAGTATTGAACTTAGTTGTTTGAGGAATGCCAGAAGTAGACTATGGATTAATCGAACGGTAACATTAAAGTTGGACGATTGGCTAGACGAATTATGATCACGATATAAACGAACATGACTTGAAGGATTATATATATATAACTTGGATGAAATAAAGTAAAATAATAAGGTGTCTCGATCGTTTTGATGATAACCATAACATTCGACATTTTCGTCTTGTGCGAGCGTAACTCCATGCTCGTACATGCGTCACGCTTGGATTAGGACAACTTTCCAGCGGGAGCGTTGGCGCGGTGATCTCACATCCAGCGAGGATGATCGAACTTGTGGCAGACCGGAGCATGACAATTGAAGGATCGTCTTGACTTATGGTTTGACACGATAAGATAAGTTTGGGAATACAAGTGAATTGAAAGTATTTCAATGATGAGTTAGTCTAGAACCTGGAGTAAGACACGCTTAACAGTTTTGTGAACGAATACATGAATCTTGTTAAACGACTTGGAGTTTTGATTAAGATCGAAGATTTAGAATTTAATCATGGCTTGACATACATTATGGATATATCATGGATTTGACTGAACGGACTCGGACCTTGTATAAACGAACGTGTTAATGTGAGTAGAATGATCTGTGCTTGATGTTTAGAAATCTGAGTGAACGAGCTTGGATAGAATATCCCATGCAAATGAACAATGGTTTAACCTTAGGAATTGGGATGAGCATCGTGCGATAAATTTGTACGATAAATCATGTGCTTGAACTGTACCTATGACCTTGTGAGATGACCTAATAATTAGGCATACGACCCTGTGCCAAGTGAAAGAACTTATGTAACTGACTCTAGCGTATTTCTTGAGCAAGCGATAGAACTGGGGTAGCAAGACTTAGAGTTTGACTTGGAACGGTAAGTGTGTGCTATATTTGACACGAATGGAAATAGCGATAGGACATGGACGGTAGTCGATAGATCGGATAGATCATGTTTGACGGTAGTGCAATGCTTGGTCCGAGTGGGATTGGAATGATTTGGATTTGGATTTGATTGACCCAGTTAGAGGTATCATCATGATTTATAAGACGATAACCTTAAAGATTTTCGCAAGTAGCTTGTCCGATTTTGCTATCGCTAAGTTTGGTTAAATGCATATATTTGAGGGACGCCTTGAACATTTGCACGATCCAAGACTCTGTGATATGTTGAACTCGAGTGCAAAGACTTCGCTATCGCTAATTTGGTTGACATACATATGTTTGATAGACGCTTTGAATATGTGCACGATCCAGACTCGTGATATGCTGATCTCGAATGCTAGTGCAAGTAAATATGTTAGATTCGCATAGACGAGTATAACGATTTGGATAAGTTTGCCTCAGCCCAAGATCATCATTCAAGATAGATTATACCGCGTTAAGCGATATGTTCCGTGCTAAGGCGCATTAGAGACCGAGTCAGAGCTTGGATTGAATAATAGAATCATTCAACGAGACAGGCCTAGCACACACACGACACAGATTTTTATGCTTGAGATAGATTCGATAATGCGATAGAACGGTTTGCGCTCAGGAAGTCTTGAGGATGAGACTTTTTCTGAGTGGTGTATAATATAATGACCCATTCCGTTCAAGCGGATAGCCGATTCAAATGGCGCAAGTACAATGACCTGACCCGCTTTGCTCAGCGAGAAGACTCGTTTGAGGGAAAGGATTCCAGACTTGGCCCTTCAGGAGTTCAGACTTAGACGTTCAAAAGCTCACTCGAAGTATCGCTCGACCGAGGCGAATCATTGCTAAGGTAGGTGGCTATGATAAACTTGTCTTTGCTTAGCCTGCACACTTAAAATATGGACAATATATGATAGTCTCTAGGTGAATCACCCCTTGCATGCTAATAAAGAATACAACGCACCTAGCTAAGGGAATAATCCCATCTTGTATTGCTTGTGTTAGAATATTGAAATAAAACTTGGCTTATAACATGGACCCTCGCTGCTACCTTAGCTTCGTGCAAGTAGACCCCGCTATGCCTCAAGTAGATCATTATATATTCTTCATAGTGTACTGCTTTACTTGTTTACATTGCTTGCCTTATAGATTATGTCGCTCGATATGTCCTTGTATGGATTCACTCCTCGCACTATCCCTTAGGCTGTGCAAACGTAAATGCTTATGTTTCATATAAATTCTTGCTTGCCTGCGTACATGTAACTTGTACTCGTTTACCTTCTTTCAATTCTTGTCACATAATTCATGCCATGACCCCAGTAACAATATCTTGTCTTGCATTCATCTAAATTTCCCGAAAGACTATCGAATAGTTATTCCGTGCAAGTATGAGGGATCGTTAAGTCGCCAAGGCAGTTCCCAAACTAGGGGATTTGTATCATGTCAATAAGGCAAGAATCACAACTCGTAGAGTAATACTCGTCTAGTACTGAATTAAATGGCTCGGGGAGTCGATATATATTTGTGAACAATCCTGCTTTAAACTTAAACTTGTACCTGACAAGATCCTGACTCAAACTTGTACCTGATATATCCTGACTTGTTCCTGTTCCTTTACCTAACAAGAGTCCCGGAAGATTAGAGACTTGCATGGTCACGGACAACTTGGTGCACAAGAGAGATTTTCAAATCACTTTTCGCGGACAGTCTCCGGGGCACCGGGGTCGATTTGACAGGTCGGAACCTCCTGACTATAGTCACCTGCGTCGGGCAGGATATGTACAATGCCCCATATTCCTACTTGTACACTATTCTGCCCTGAGACTACACCGTCCTCTATGGCATCATGCTAGTGACCTCTGTCATCATTGCTTAGCGACAAACTGCATGTGAGTCATTGCATCACATACAGTAATATTAAATACCTAAACGATTATGAGTATAAGACATATGTACATATTGAACACCTGAGTAATTCGTGTAACTCGTGCACCTGAATTAGAACCTCGTTCGTGACACTCGTGTTTGCTTATGCGATTTGACTTGAATTTCATTTATATACATTCGTGCTTGGTTTAACTTGGTTTACCTTGGACAGGGAAGAAAGAATGGTAAGTTGGTAAGTATCACCGTGTTACTCATATATCGCACGGTACACCGCCACACGAGTTAGGCTTTTTATTATGACATAAAACTGATCCTAAGGCAAGAATAGAAAGACAACTTAATAGATGGTACATGGAACCTATTAAACAAGTTTGGATTTGTCGAGCTGGCGAGAAGCCTCCCCACCAGTGTATTCATGTACTGATAACCCACCAGATTGCTTGCAGGGTGCGGGAGAACCTCGTTGGGTGCGGGAGAACCTCGTTCTGTGTAAAACTCCCTTCTTGCGAGCTAAGGCATAAACTTTGCTCTGGAGCCTTGGAGCGTTGCGTTCGGAGCTGAAGCGCATATACAAGACATAATATTGGAATATCGCCTATGTATCATTCCACAATTGTAGCCACTTGGCATATTTTTATTGTTTCAAGAGAGAGGACTTGAGTGACTTATAATCTCAATCTAGCGCCGCCTGTAATACTTGTGAAATATCAATAAAGTGGTTGTTTTACTTTTATACTTGTGTTATTCACTACATCTGCTATTGACAACTCTGTGAACTTGTTACCAATCGCCTGTTCGTTTCTTGTTCATCAACATTCGGACTATCTGTGCGACTTTGTGGCTTAGATATTTTATCGCCTGTTCGGATCATGGTCTTACATGGGTGCAGCTTGTACCCATGCGATATTACGTCCAGATGGGAACCATCATCTCGCGGGAGCGTTGGCACGATGATTCGTGCCAAGTAGGGACGGCTGATTCCTGCGGAAGATCGGGGCGTGATAAGGATGACACTATTAATGTTGCATAGGTAATGTAACATCGTATGAGACTCAAATAGTGTATATTATGAGTCGGCCTATATTCAGTCGGTGTTTGGATAGTTTGTTGCAAGATTTGTGTATGAGTATTTCAGGATAACAGGTCGTGTCGGAATGGTTAAACTATTGGATGGATAAGTTTGGGAATTGATGGTTATTAGAGTTAGATTTGATTGCTTCGACTGGAATGGAAATCAATAGTGGGTTCGGTTGGAGGGGTTATCTTGGAATAATTTCTTGTGAATCAAGTTGGAATGAGAAATAAATCATAATAAAAGATAGAAATATTGCTTGAAAACTTTGATGAAAATTTCATACGTTGTGAAAAGAAACTTGATATGTGATATGGCTAATGCGACTATTGTATGGGATGGATTATGATCATTAAACTATAATAAAATTTTGTGGCTTGGACAGCGACATGACCAAAGGAAACTCTGGATTCATGAGAATTTTGATGCTACTAATGTTGGAAAAAAGATTGCTAAGAAGTTTGAATAAAATAAATTGCAACATTGAGTAAACGGTCAGAACGATTATAAATACACTTTTGTCATGATAAAGAGACGACGATGATATTCTTAATGTAATCAATCGAAGTTGGATGGATCAAAACAATGTGACGACGAAAAAAATTATTCATAAGAGGTAGGAATGACGGAATTGACATTGAAAGAAGGAATATTGCAATTCAGAATTTATAAAAATTTTGTTATGGTCGGTTTGTTCGAAATGATTAAAGTATCGTGCTTTGGTTAATGGCCTAACTTGGTGTAAACCCTCTCACCCAAAATTAGGCCTATTTGTCTTAGATAGAGAGACTAGGGCTAGTTTGAATCCAATCAGAAATAGAACACGATATTTTATTTAATTATACATTATTTATATCACTTAATGCACGTTACCGTTGCTTCGATAATCGGAGCGCTACACTAGCCATTGCCTTCCTACAAATTTCACACCCTTGTCCTAGACATGCCAGTCTTCCATTCTGACCTCTGTGTCACTTATAATTATGCTCTCTTGTGCTACATTTTAGTCGCACGATATTCATCGCGGACGTTATTTCTTAATTCTAAACAAATTCTACTTTGTATCCTTGTGCGTTCCAATCGAAATTGGAGACACAATCTTGCCCCATTTTGTGCAACCCAAATTATGATAATATTTTATTCTGGGTCTTCTACGTCCATGACACTTGTGTCCCACCTAATTTTAGCCCCATGTACTTCTAATTAATTTTAGAACACCTTGTACATTAATTTTAATTAATTTAACCCAATTTCCATCTTTGTACAATTTTCTAATTGTTGGGGATTTTATTGCAAAAGCTCATTAAGGTGTCCACACCATTGGACAATACATGAAGAAACCATTTTCCCTTCATTATTTGGTCATGTGAATTTTTTCCATCATTTTTGGAGTGTGTAGCACACAACATCACCCCCTCATTTAATCCTAGCCATGCATTTTAAACAATGCAAATCCTAGCCCTACAAACATCCCCATGTGAAGCCAAGCCCATCCCAAGTAGGATATTGACCAACCCAACTACCTAGGTCAACACCCAACCCTACTTTTCTACATATATATATATAATTTTTCTCCATGCTTTCATTCAACACATCCCCCAAAACCAACCCTAGCCGAATACCAACCCCTCCCTCTACTATTCATCATCTCCAAGACCGGAGCTTCCCCGGAGAGCGACTAAACTCCTCTACCCCGCAACCACGGCCCTGCACCGCCGTCTGCAAACAACTATCCTCCCTGTTCTCTCCTTCCTCAGTCCCTGTCTGCCACCCACTTCATCTTCTTCTCCGGCTTCCTCCGCTCGCCCCGACTTTCTGACTACAGTCGATCGTCCCGCCGGAGCAGAACCCCGCTCGCGTATGCGTATATTGTTCAATTTGGTATATAACTATATATTTAGTATATATATATATATATATTGTGTAGGAATTTAATGCAATACTAGTTATGACATATGTATATATATACTACCTGACCCTAGTATAATTACGGATATCCCGTATTGACCATGTGACCCTGAGGATTGCAAGTTGACCGCCTTGTGTACATTGACGTACTGGCTTAGACATGTTAGTGATTTACTGTCTGATTATGCACATCAAATCAAAGACATGACACCCGCATAATTAGACGAGCAATTAACCTTGTTAGTTGACCAGTGTCACCCCTAGCATACCCTCTAAGTCCAGTGTAATTATGGTTGTGTCTGTGCTAGTGTAATGGCTGATGTTGTATTGTATTATATTATATGTATATAGGACTATCGGATTGTTCTGCACGACTTGAGGAGCAGGTTATTGGCATTACACAGCTCTCTTGCCAGACAAGTATACCTTACCATTGTACTGTAATTTATATTCCATATGATGCATGCATTTTATTTTTGTTATTTAGTTCATATATTTTAGCTGCTATATAAACTGCGCGTCCAAGAAAACTTGGGTGCAACAACTGTGTCGTCATATTCTGTTTTTATCATGTATATGCTTTGATATAGTTTATGAGACCACCCCATTATCATGAGACATTCTTAGGTTTCATTGGCCGTGACACAGCTGTTACACGAGTGTGAGTCTCATGTAGGACACGGACTTGCGTGACAGGTCTGGCCTCCTGTACGTATGGGACATGCGATAGGGAATAACTGCTGTTAGAATTTGTATGCTAGAAGACTTGGCAGTTATTAGAGGTATTATCGTGTCATGGATATGACATGCTTAGAGCATGGGGTGGGGAGAATAACAAGTAAGGCATTTGGCCTCCTTTGCACTTTTTTTCTGTAACCAGTACTCTCCACCGGAGATACGTGGCGGTGATGACCCCTATATTGGCGGCCTCTGGCGTTAAAAAGATGACATGCTTTGTAGGCCCCTGATTCTCCGAGAGAATTATGCCAATCCCATTTATGGCCAGATAGTCCACTTGTGAGAAAGTTGTTCTCAAACTGCATTCATATAGATGGTTAGGTGACCCATTAGATATTTATTTTAGTACTTTATTGGTATATTTTTATGTATCTTGTTATGTCCCTCTGAGGACCTGGTCCCTTTCCAGGTGTAGATGTTCATGACTATTAGTAGGAAGCGCGGATCAGGACTTGCTACTTATATTTCGAGAAGGTCTTCTCTTCGAGCCTTGTGACTATCAGTTGATGTACTTATATTGTGTTTGCTTTTATATTCTAATTTAGCAGTGGATTTTTTTTCCACCCGACTATCATCTTTTGATACTTCACATTGAGATTTAGTTATATAGTTATTGGTTATTTATCTATTTATGATTTCTGTGGATGAGATTTAGTTATGCCCTGTGACTTGTGATAGTTTTTACCACTTGTGAATTGTCATTCATATTACAGCGTACACATGTGTTATGGTTTCCATATATTGGAGTTTCCATTTGCATCCAGCTGCCATGTTTACGTGTTCCTAGTCCTACGTATTTTGGGACTAGGGCGTGACACTTGGAAAGTCCGTACGGATTTTTATATTTTAGCAGAATTAGAAGATAGCGATCGTGGCAAATGGCTATACGAAAGAAGTTCAACCAAAAATTTTAATTATTACCATTCAATTCTATTACTTTAATCAAAATAACATCACACATAAGTTATCAATCTGATAATAAATTTAACTGCTATACTTTTACTTGCTAGCTCTCCTCAAATATTGAATACTAACAAGATGAGCAAATATAATTCCATTTTGCAAACAGAGAAATATTAACTAACTAGGGAGACCATATATAAACAAGAAAGATGAAATCACAATCAAATAAATTAAGAAAAAACAATACCAAAAGAGTCTAGTTCATGCATAACAAGACAGAGATATTCAAATGTATAAGTAAAAATAACAAATAGGAAATAAAATTGCTCTAGTTTAATTATTATCCATACTACTCTAGTTTTTCCATAGGATCGAGCATTGCCAAGAGCAAGAAATATTCCTTAACCTTCTGCTCGACTTGCATGCAAACATTCACTACACTTTGCTGCCATTGTCATCATAGCGTGCAATAAGGGCAGCATGCCATGAATAATACTGAGGGAATTTGCTACTGATACTCAACACTTGTTCTTTGGCCTGAGTCATTAAGCCAAGAAAGTACTTGTCTGAGAAAGTGTTGTTATTGTTGCTGACTCCATTGGCACCAATTGGCAGCTGTAGTGCACTATGATGTTGAGGTGGAGGTGGAGGCGGTCGCGGTCGCGGTGGCTGCAGGTCTAGCGTGAGCAGTGATGAAGGATGAGGATTTGTCGGAACTGAGGACTGTGGTGGTTTAGGCTTATTCAATATAGACTTCAGCTGCAGATTATATGTCCGCGGTCGAGACATTAGTGACAATAGTGTACCCTGATGAAGTTGTGGCGCCGGCTGTAGCATCCTCGACATTAGCGATAATCTACGTGCGAGTTATTATTTCACATCCAGTAATCTGAAATACCTGAACGATTATGAGTATAAGACATTTGTACATATTTAATACCTAAGTAATCCGTGTAACTCGTGTACCTGAATCATTACCTCGCTCGTGACACTCGTGTTTGCTTATGCAATTTGACTTGGATTTCATATATATAAATTCGTGCTTGGTTTAACATGGTTTACCTTGGACAAGGAAGAAAGAATGGTAAGTTGGTAAGTATCACCGTGTTACTCATATATCGCACAACGCACTACCACACGATTTAGGCTTTTCATTATGCCATAAAACTGATCCTAAGGCAAGAATAGAAAGACAACTTATTAAGTGACGCACGAAACCTATATAACGTGTTTGGATTTGCCGAGATGGCGAGAAGCCTCCCCACCAGTGCATTCATGTACTAATAACCTACCAGATTGCTTACAGGGTGCGGGAGAACCTCGTTCGGTGCAAAAATTTCCTTCGTGCGAGCTAAGGTATAGAGTTTGCTCTGGAGCCTTGGAGCGTTGCGTTCGGAGCTGAAGCGCATATACAAGATATAATATTGTAACATCGTCTATGTATCATTCCACAATTGTAGCCACTTGGCACGCTTTTATTGTTTCAAGAGAGAGAGGACTTGAGCGACTTATAATCTTGGCCTAGTGCCGCCTGTAATACTTGTGAAATATCAATAAAGTGCTTGTTTTACTTCTATACTTGTGTTATTCACTGCTTTCTCTATTGACAACTCTCTGAACTTGTTACCAATCGCCTGTTCGTTTCTTATTCTGCTGCATTCAGACTATCTGTGTGACTCTGTGGCTTAGATATTTTACCGTCTATTCGGATCATGGCCTTGCACGAGTGCAGCTTGTACCTGTGCGTTATCACGTCCAGATGGGAACGATCGTCCCGCGGGAGCGCTAGCGGGGTGATTCGCGCCTAGCGGGGATGGCCGATTCCTGCGGAAGATCGGGGCATGACAAGGATGACCCTACTAATGTTGCATGGGTAATGTAACATCGTGTGAGACTCGAATAGTGTATATTATGAGTCGGCCTTTGTTCGGTCGGTGTTTGGATAGTTTGTTGCGAGATTTGGGTATGAGTATTTCAGGATAACAGGTCGTGTCGGAATGGTTAAACTTTTGGATGGATAAGTTTGGGAATTAACGGTTACTAGAGTTTGATTTGATTGCTTCGACTAGAATAGAAATCAATAGTGGGTTCGGTTGGAGGGATTATCTTGGAATGGTTTCTTGTGAATTAAGTTGGAATGAGAAATAAATCATAATAAAAGATAGAAATGTCGCTTAAAAACTTTGATGGAAATTTCATACGTTGGGAAGAGAAACTTGATATGTGATGTGGCTAATACGACTATTGTACGGGACGGATTATGATCATCAAATATAATAAAATTTTGTGGCTTGGACAGCGACATGACCAAAGAAAACTCTGGATTTATGAGAATTTTGATGCTACTAATGTTGGAAAAATGATTGCTAAGAAGTTTGAATGAAAGAAGTTGCAATATTGAGGAAATGGTCAGAACGATTATAAATACACTTGTGTCATGATAACGAGACGATGGATGATATTCTTAATGTAATCAATCAAAGTTGGATGGATCAGAACAATATGATGACGAAAAAAATTATTCATAAGAGGTGGGAATGACGAAAATAACATTCAAAGAAGGAATATTGTAATTCAAAATTTATTAAAAAAAAATTATGGTCGGTTTATTCGAAATGATTAAGGTATCATGCTTGGGTTAATAGCCTAACTTGGGCAGTCCCTAAGGATTTTTATATTTTAGCAGAATTGGAAGATGACGATTGTGCCAAATGGTTATACGAAAGGAACACTATGAACGAGATACAAGAATTCTGCATATGATGGACCAAGAGAACGTTGGCAAATATTGAGAAGTACGTAGATCCGAATTTGATTGTAACGTGTTAGAAAAATATTAACAAGATTGACCGAATAAGTGCCGCAAGGAATTAGAGTTATGAAAATTTGATGTTAAAGAACATCTTGGATGAAAGTATTAAATGATCAGTAAAGAAGAATGTAATTACTATTGTAGCTGTTTGGTTTCTCTAACCATTTTCATTAGTTGAGTGCATTACATTTCAGGGATGCCTGAAATGTATGTACGATCCAGGCGAAGTGGTGAACGAAATTCAAATGTAGCTGAAAAAGAGTATTGATGAATAGAAGAACATGAACAGATTATTTGGAAAGAAAATAGATGGTTAGAATGCATAAGTATACGAGATTCATGAATGGACAATATTGACAAGAGATGGAAACGGGGTATTGAGCTATAGCTGGCATAGAACATTTTCGTAGGATGACTTAAGTGATATGGTGAATTGAGTTATTTCTTTAAGTTTCGAGGACGAAACTTTTTCTGAGTGGTATATTATGTAATGTCCCGCTCCACAGAAAGTCATTACGCTGGAATTATAGATGGATCAGGCCGATGGAATACAAGTGGTGCAAAAAATCGAGATGATTGGTGTGATGATGTTGTATTGCTTAACTTGGCCGGATGGGATATCTTATGCGACAATGTTTGAATCTATGATTATGCCATGTTAGAAGACTGTGCATCGCGTCGGATCATTCTTAAGGGATCGTAGGCGAATGTAGGATCGTGGCATGGAAACAATATTTATATAAGTGAGTGGATCTGTCCCTTCTTCTCTACTCCTTCATGCCCTAATAAAATGCTAGTATTGCTTTATTGTATGTCATAACTATATGCTGCTCTAGTCCACACAATGATAATGATGCCTTATGTTCAATGCTGTTGTAATTAATGAAATACATGAATAATGAACTGCTAGTACTATTGATACAAGAATGCTATAAAGTAAGTCTGCTATGAGAAAGAAGTAATATTATGCAATCTACTTCACCTGCTGGTAACACTGAGAATAGAACATTGAACATCTGTACATGTATAAGGGCATCAGTGCACAGTAACTATGAATGAAACACTTCATATGCGAGTATAATTGTGGTTTGGTACCACCGAGCCACTCTCACTGATACACTAAATTACACTGTTCCATACATTATGCTCATAGGTCCCAACTTATATAATTCCATTTACAGACATAGAAATATTAACTAACTAGGGAGACCATATATAAACAAGAAAGATGAAATCACAATCAAATAAATTAAGAAAAAACAACACCAAAAGGGTCTAGTTCATGCATAATAAGACAGAGATACTCAAATGTATAAGCAAAAACAACAAATAGGGAATAAAATTGGTCTAGTTTAATTATTATCCATACTAGTCTAGTTTTTCCATAGGATCGAGCATTGCCAAGAGCAAGAAATGCTCCTTAACCTTCTGCTCGACTTGCATGCAAACATTCACTACACTTTGCTGCCATTGGCATCATAGCGTGCAATAAGGGCAGCATGCCATGAATAATACTGAGGGAATTTGCTGCTGATACTCAACACTTGTTCTTTGGCCTGAGTCATTAAGCCAAGAAAGTACTGGTCTGAGAAAGTGTTGTCATTGTTGCTGACTCCATTGGCACCAATTGGAAGCTGTAGTGTACTATGATGTTGAGGTGGAGGTGGAGGTGGAGGTGGAGGTGGCTGCAGGCCTGGCGTGAGCGGAGATGAAGGCTGAGGAGTTGCCGGAAGTGAGGACTGTGGTGGTTTAGGCTTCTTCAATATAGACTTCAGCTGCAGATTCTGTGTCGGCGGCCGAGACATTAGTGACAACAGTGTACCCTGATGAAGTTGTGGCGGCGGCTGCAGCAGCATCCTAGGCTCCGGCTGCAAGCTCGAGGACCGTGGTGGTGGTGCGACGGGGACATGATGGTAGAGTTGGTAGGTGATCCCCTGGCCCTTGCGGAAGAGATCTGTACCTTTCGCGTAGTTGCAGGCTTCCAACGCGTTCTTCTTGTACTTGAACCGTACCTGACACAAATGCTCTTTCCAGTTCACAGACACCTGGTCCTCGTTGAGCAGCTCGAACCATGCGAACCGAGCTCTGAGCTCCGATTGGGAGGGAAGATTGGAGCTCGGTGGGAAGCGGATGACCAAATTGGTCGGGCTCTCCTCTAGAGGAGGAGGAGGAGGCGGCGGCGGCGTATCCAGTTCTCGAGTCGAACGGATGATCAGAGCCGAAGGGGAGGAACTACTAGTTGATGGTAGTACTGCATGAGCAAGAGTAGCCTGCAGGTGTCTTTTAGGTACTGTTGCTTGGGTACTGATAGAAGTAGTAATAGTAGTAGTAGTTGTTGCTGCTGCCTCGGCATTCTTCTTCTGTTGCATCTTAATATTTTCAATAGGCTTTTGCAAGTAGTACTTGTTCTCCTTCTTGGATGAACTCTGCTCGTCTAGTCTCTTGTATAGACTCTCTAACTTGACTAGTTTTCCTTTCGCTTTCGCTTTCTTATGAGGAGGAGTGAAGCTAGATGGCTTGCTGTGTTGAGGAGGTTCACTGCCTACTACTATGGGAAGGGTCAGAAGCGTTGCAGCAGTTGATGTTCTTCTTGCAGCTGAGGGCTCTTGCTGCAACGTGACATGCTTCTTCTTCAGTTTTGCAGGTGACTGTGAGTCTTGTGCTATTTGTTCTTTCCCCTCTCTCTTATTCTTCTTCTTCTTCCTCAGCCCTTCTCCTTTGTCCGCAACATCTTCATGCAGACGTTTCTTAGATGTGGTAGATGCCGACAACTCCTGATCATCCTTTCCTTTCTTTCTCGAACAAGACAAGCGTTTCTTCTCTTTTATTGAAACTGATCGTGCTTCTGCTTATTTACATATAATGTTTCTGATTATTTTGAAGAGCAAGCTACTCAAAACTGAAAAAAAAAACTTTTCATTTAAAATATATCCCTTTCAAATTCAACGAGTTTTTAAAATAGTCTTTGTAGAATATCGGGGGTTTAACTTCCTTCTCCAATCTTCCAATTTATGGATAAACCAAGTTACTTCCTAAAATATCATTTGCAACAGAACTAGCACTTCTAGTACAAGAAGATTTTCTTTCATTTTAATTCATAATTTATTATTCAAATTTAGTTGGTTGATTTACCACTAATCATGTTCTTGTTGTCTTACATATATGTTAGTATGTTTAGATAGATTTTAAAATATAGATTTTACAGAAATAAACCGTTTAATAATTTGTTTATTCTTTAGCGACTTTAGTTGCAGCTCTTGCAACCTAACACAAATTGGAACATCTTTACATATAAATGTCAAATTTAAAATAAATGGTAGATATAGTTCATTACAATGTTAGAAACTCGTATTTTACTATAAGATTGATATTTCATAGTTAGACAGATTATCTTATTCCTGATGATATTGAGAGCAAAGTTTTCTAGTTGAGTTAAAGTTTGCAATAGATTGTGTTGCAACTTTAACTGTTAATTGAAAGGAAATGATAGTCATAATGCAGGGGGGGAAAATTATGTCTATTTTGGTTGATTTATTAATTTCATAAAAATAACTAATTTTGCATGTAGAATTAGACTTCATATATTTAGATACGCAAGTTTCTGAGTAGATGGTTAATGTTTATAGAAATTGGCTTGTAATTACATTTATATTTTGACACTAGGAATTTTGTTAAAAAAATGATGTTTTAAATTTGAGATTTTGGTATTAAGTAGAAAGTGTTGAAAAATCTTGTATTGAGTAATATGCTACAACTTCAGTTACAGATCCTGTGAACTATACTATAAATGATGAGTCACCTCTTTATAGTTCAACTAGTATATACGCACGTGCGTTGCACGTATTTTATATTACTTGAAAAAAAAATAGTTTATTAAAAGAGCAAACGACAATTTCTTAATTTTATTATAGGTGGAAATATAATAGGCAGGAGCATGAAAGTTGGGAGAAATTAAATGACGGGAATATGAAATGTTTCTCTTATCTCTTGGGTTCATGTGCCTACTTTGCATGCATTCTTTATTAACTTTTGTTTTATTCTCCAAACTACCTACTTTGCATACATGCATATCTTTGTTTTATTAACTATCATTCCCCAAGTTGCCTCATGCATGCATACATATATTTAATACGTATTTAATTACTTAGATATCCTTATCAAAGTTAATACATATTGAAATGTAATGAAGGGTATTTTAGGAACGAAATTTTTTCACGGTGAAGCCTAGTTTTGACATTATATAGTAGAATAGATACAATTTAACAAATAATTGCTTACCATAAAAGGACAATATTATTGTAAATTGCCTCTTTCTTAGTATACCAAGTATCGGTAGTGTTAGGCTTTGTGCAATAAGTAGTTTAATACTTCATTGATAGGTTGGAAAGATTTCTTAATCCTAATATTTTAAGTTCTTATGATTTGATTAAATCTTATCAAACGTTGCTTACACTCCAATTATGTTAGGCAATAGTGCTTGTTCATAACATCATAATTTTTTTTTAATTTTGATATCTTAGTTTATGATATTATTGGAGAATGCACAATATTAATAATAAAGGAAGAGTCGAACCAAATTTTAATTCAAATAAAATCTTCAGAAGGAACCAATATGAATCAACATCAATTCAAATCATGCATGATAGTAAGCTTCTTAGGTACTATTGTTCCAAGTAAACATCATATTTACTGTGTTAGAGTTTTTATAATTTTCTTAATATAGTAATTGTAGTACAATTTTATAGAAATTAGATTCTCCTTTTAAAGTTAAGAATGTGACTTTTTTTGAATGTTGTAATAAGCTTATGATTGGTGATAATCTTGATAAAAGAATTGGATGATTACATCATGTCTTTTCTTTCATTTTTCAAGAAACTTAGTAACATAGTTTTTATATTTGAGTGTAACAACAACTATATGGATTATCTTATATAAAATAAATAACTGTATCGAAAAGACAAGTTCTCTTAAATAACATAAAACACAATCTTGAGATGTGTGATTTCAGTGATGTATATGTGATGGCAACAAGAGTCGTGTAATTAATGAAATGAGGATTTTGCTGTTTTCTAATTTTGAGTTAAAATAAACTTCAAATACTAATTTTGAGTCTATATGCATATTATTGTGTTATGAGGGTGACATTTTTCTTGGTTCTAATAAACTTTACTTCCAATAGATATATATATATATATATATATATATATATATATATATATATAGTTATCTTTTTATCTCAAAATAAAATATTACCATGGATATGACTAATTTGACCAATACTTTCCTAGTCCGACTAGGATTCATGCTAAAAAATTGTCCTACTAAATCCTAGTTTTGCATGACGTAGAACTATAAGTTTGCCCTTAAATTTGGAGCAACCCATATGAACTTTAGGGTAATATGATATAATGGGTCATTAAAACAAGAAAGATAAGCCTATTCGACTAGCTCATAGCCCGATTCGACATTGAGACTGGTCTTGATCTAAAAGGCTTATACTTTGATGTAGTGGTAGTTCATAAACAGTAAGCATATTGTAGGGATCTCAAACACAAAAGATAAATATGTATTTATATAGTGTTGTGATCATTATGGTGGATCATATTAGTGGTATGTGTTAGTGGATCCAAAGATCATTCTTGGATAATTATGATTGTGATGTGAGAGTGATGATATATTTGTAAAGGTATGTAGAGGTTGATTGTTGAAGTTAATGATGTATTTTGATGAAGTATTATATCTGGTTTGGCATATATGGTGGGTTTGCTGATGCACTCAATCATAATAGAGTTTCACACTCATGATCAATCTAAGGTAGGGGTCATCATGAACTGGGGTTTGTGAGTTGTATGAATGTGATATTGTTTAAGGATTGTGATAGGATTATAAAAATTTTGGTATTTTGTGATGTGTGTCTGTAATTTTTCCAGCAAATGGCCAGAAATGAATTAATAAACAAACAAATATATACTTAGAAGCATTTAGATACTAACGAACTACTAAAAGTTAGTAATATTTCATAATTTAATGTAGTTTGCACCATTTGATCAAGAATTTTATATTAAACCCGCCACCAGTAGACCACTATGCTAATAAAATAAGAAATATAAGAGGATAAATTTAAATCCTGAGTTGTTGTTAGTCATTATTCTTATTGGTAATCTATTTAACTTCTATATACACAAATCTAATAAATGTTTTATGTTTATCCCATATCATCTCTAATATAGAATAAATCATATAAGTCTGCCAAATACTAATTTAATTCACATTTATTGATCATGATGCTCCAATTATTTGAAATATAGAAAAATGATGCAAGGTTATAAGAACTGATATATATCCCTTAGAAAGTATGATTAGCAAGAAAGAACTAAAGGATCACACGGTTTGGTATGTATTTTTCATTGATTAAATATCCAAAATAGGCACATTAGTATAAAATTTGAGTTACAAACTATGGGTAAAATAAGACGTTACAAAATTACAAACATTTATCGCCTTATCATTATTTTTCTCAAATTACACATTCCCTCTACTATGACCATAACACACTAATGCTTTCTCAATTCTCAATTTCACCTCTGTCTAGTTTAATCAGATAACTATGTTAAATGAGCTAAATTAGAAATTAATATATATGTGATCTAGATCAAATATAGACATAAATAATTAAGATCAATCACTAGAGTAAGTGTTTTATGAAGTTTGTTTATTAACTGTTTCCTTATGTGTGGGAAAAAAGTGTCAATCTGATTTATGTGAAGACATCCCATAGCTTAAGAATCTAAAGATTGTAATCATAATCATCGTCAAATACAATATATAGTGAATCTAAAATTACCAATCTATAAAGTATAACGTTTAGAAGACAAGCTAATAAACATAAATTAATAATATCATACTCAATTATATAAATTGTGTACCCAATTAACCAAAAGCAAGAAATCCAAGTAGTTTAGATACATATCCATATCCCCTATTAATTTTGAAAGAATGCTTATACCTTTAGGTGGAGCTTTGTTCTGTTCTTGCACTGAATCATCATGTGATGGTCTTATGGGATTTTGTCCAAAAGCTTGTGCATACGTCTCGTCAAATTCCTCAAACATTGCCTTTCTAAGAGCAAGAACCGAAGCCGATCGTTTTATCGAGCCTATATCCTTTGTCTCGATGCTCGTTGGCGTTATAGCCAACCCTTTCAAGAATGAAAGGCTCTCCTTTGGTACAAAGTCCTCCCGAGCCCTCTCGATCTGCTCAATTGAATATCTCCCTTTAGGATCATAACCAGGCACATCAACCTCGAAGTAGCGCGGGACATGTATGGCGCAGAAGCAATGGGGATTTCTACACATACAACATAGGCCGAGGGCAGCTCTCCTTCTCTCCTCATCGACTGCTTCCTCGATAGCATCAAGAAAGGTTCTAGAGCTTCCATGCTTTGACTTTGTAAGAAAATAAGGGGCAAATGGAAGAAGATCAGAAGGTTCAAACCAGTTATAGCTATTGTCACCAAAGAAGGCAACTAAAACATGGCCTTTGGACCTTGTGGCCATAATTGTTGGTTCTGCAAAGGCCTCATTGAAAATAAATCCCGGCCACCAAGGATGTGACTGGACCTTTCCCCATACTAGGTCCCCTATATGGAAACCCTGGAGTGAGGAGATATCAATGGAACTAGAAACCTTAGATCCAAAAACCTCTTGTTTGTCAGTCCAAGAGGTTTTCTTTCCAAAGAACGAAAGAAAGGGTTCCTCGGAGCTTGAGATGGAAAAAGTGGTGAAATCCATATAAATGGAAAACAAGAACAATTGAAATGGAGAAAGGTTAGAAAATGAGAAACCTGGAGAAGTGAATATAGACAACGAGAAAGGAGTACTGGAATAAATATACAGATAAGCTATCCAAGTGTTACTTCTGTCGCTCTCCTTAGTGGGGCCCAATATAAAGTAATAGTCTGTAGGTTTTATATACTTAAACTGGTCTCTCGGATATGGATGCATCGTGACCATCGCTGGGATTAATCCTATTGATTGTGGTCTACGGTGGCTGGAAGCCTTTAGACGACTCTAACGAGAATGGCACAAGATACATTAGTTCATGCAACGTAGATAGTATTAAGAAGGAAGGAACAATGTTTGTTACACTTGATGGACTAGTGCAGAGTTTGGGTTATTATGTAGTGGACATTTTAGGTTGTTACTGGAAAAAATCCATAGTTAAATAAGATAAAACTAGAACCGTAGATTTTTAAAATAAAACATAATTAAAAAATATCTCTCTTTAAAGAATAATTAGAATTTAGAGGTAGAAATAATAGGAGAGAAAGAAAAAGTTCTTGAAGAAAAAAAAAGATGAGAGACAAAAAAATATAGTGCCAATACAATATTTGACATGGATTCCCTTTGTAGTATTTTGTCATACTTTCTCTAATGACATATTGCAACATCTTTTGCAAATTCTACAATGCTAAACTTATCATTTTTACTAAATGATTGATTCACAAGAATTACTTGTTTGTTTATATCGAAAGCATAGTTTGGATTCTAAAGTAACATAATTAACCTATGCAGCAAAGAAGATTGTTTAGTTAAAGTATGAAAAACTAATATTTTTAACTTATTACATCTTTTTTTTTTCTAGAGATATTTTTCGATTATTCAAATTCAATGAACTTATATGGTTCATTGGATGGGCATATATAGTATGATATAAGGGGAAATATTAGGAAATATACTAAAATAAATGCACAAATAAGTAGTATAAATGTTCCTCTTTCTAGTTGGTACGATGTGATGGATTCGGGCATGGATTTTTTATACTTAAACAAGTGTCTCAAATGCATATCGATGGATTATGAGCGTTGATTGTAGTAATCATAATGTTAGAAATTTATGACATATTTTTTCTATAAACAAGTGGTAGGAGCTGGATACAAAATGTGACTTCATGTAATGTTGATAATTTTAAGAAGGAAGATATGATGTTTGTTCCACTTTATGGACTAGTGAGGAATACAATTAGTAACTATAATAAAATTTTACAGTATTTTTTTATGATAAATCCTATTGCCTAAACCATATATAATTAAAATATTATATTTTATAAAAGTAACATAATTAAAGTTACATGTCTTAAAAATATTACAAAGGAAAACAACGTGCATGTGTTCAGTTAGGAATCATGAGTGCGATACTACGAGCCAATATCAAGCTTGTATGGGAGTCAGGAATCAGGAGTGTGCTACTACGAGCCACTATCAGGATTCAGGACAATGTATAACATGTAAGCATGTACTCATGTCAAGTGTATATTGGGTGTAAAATCATCCCCTAACTATACAAGGTCATCTAATCATGAACTCATGTCAAGTATATAGGGTGTATAATCATCCCCTAACTATACAAGGTCGTCTAATCATGAACTCGTGTCAAGTATATAGGGTGTATAATCATCCCCTAACTATACAAGGTCGTCTAATCATGAACTCGTGTCAAGTATATAGGGTGTATAATCATCCCCTAACTATACAAGGTCGTCTAATCATGAACCCATGTCAAGTATATAGGGTGTATAATCATCCCCTAGCTATACAAGGTCACTTGTTCATGCTAAAAAATTATCACGGTCGAAGAAAAAAATATCAAAAACGTACAAAATCAGGCAAATTAAACAGGCTAATTCGAATCATCCGTCAAATTGTCGCAAATTATCGTCGGATCATCCGATACGAAATAGAAGCTTTGTGGGGCCAAAATTTAGATCATCCATCGGATTACCGCAGATCATCTGAAACTACACAGCAGCCCAGACTTAAAATTTTTGTAAAACTTATTTCGGCCATAAAAATTTATTCTAACTCAAAATTCGACGTTTCAAAAGTCAAAATTGAATAAAATAAAATTTTCTACAACATGGGATTATTATATTTCATAAATTCTGATATTTGATAGATCAATTCCTCAAAATACCATAAAAATAGATTTTTGGAAAACCAACACGTGTCTGAATTCTACCAAACTCAAAACCACTAGGGTACAAGCTAGACAAGGGTCTCATGTACCTATTCCCAGTTAGGGACATAATGAGTTGCCTTATATTTTCATTTAAATGCCATATGGAAACAACGTGCATGTGTTCAGTACTATGCTACTAGCAATCTACCACAAAAACTTAACATTTCATCGTCTCAATAGAAAAATAAATCATGGTTCCAGTATAAAAATTATGCCACTATTAATACATACAATTATTATAATTAAATATAGTTCTCAAAAGTTAGGTTATGATTGTTACATATATTACAACTTTAGTTTGCATCCTCTTTCCTCGGGAAAAGTTAGGTTATTATTTGCAACATATTAAATTTAAATATGATACTAGAAATATAATAGGGTTAATAAAATAATTAGATCAATTTCAGTAATATTATCATATTTAAATTTAGTTGATTACCTATTTCTATTTGTGCTGCAAAATTAATACTTTGATTGTTTAGTTAGGCATATATTCATGTTTATTATGAAATTGAGAGGAAGTTTGAGTGTCTCGTTGATCTTCTCAAAAATAACTTCTTATAAGTGTAGAAGCATAAAAATTATGCAGGCCGCATAAGAGCTCATGCACCCCCAATATGAAAGCAAGCCGCATAGGAGCCGTACGGGACCCGTGCGACCAGAACATCTAACCACATAGGTGGCCTTCATGTGGCCTGATCATCCTCAGAGTACGGGGGCCTCATAAAAGAAATAATGATCAAAACAAAATAAAAAGTTTATTTACAAAAGGGAAGGTTACAACATGTAGCCATCAAGGCCCATACAAAATAAAAACAAAATCACGAAGCACAGTCGCAACATCCTGGAATGAACATATGCCCGAACGATAAAACTTGCGGTGTATTCCTTCCCTCCATTCCAACGTCTCCCTCTCCTCTGGAGTTAGGAGCAGCAAGGCGAAGTCTAGAGTGGACCCTAGAGGCCTAGCAAGAGCCTCCAAAGTTAACCCTAGCAAGGACAGAAAGCTCTCAGCAGCAGACAACTCACCCTCGTCCCGTGCCCTCCGTCCAGGCAGAAAAGCCACAACAGTCGGCGAAGAACCGAAAGCTCGTCCCTCACGAGACCCTCCAAGTCCAAACCCTCCGATACTCGAGCACTGGGACATAGCAGGGAGGAGACGATGAGGAAGCGAGGTGGGTGGCAAGTGTTCCCAACTAGAATCATCCTTGGACGACATGTTTCATGAAGTAGAACATGATAGACCACGACAGTGGTATTTATAAAAGAGAGCGATGGTTCGCATGACGGCAATAATTGCAATTATGAACCTAGAAAGGGCAAATCAGACGGTTTGGCTTCCGAAAAGTCTGCATGCAACCAATGGTTAAGTTCCCAAGAAGTCTGCATAAAGGCGGTTAAGCTTTCCAAAATGGTTGAGCCAAGTCTTAAAAGTACTAGCTTAGCAGCACGCGTCCATGCGTCCAACAAGCCATGCACCCCAAAGTAAAGCGCAAAAGAGATCGGGCCACAGAATCGTCCTACGGCCCAATAAGGCGACATCCATGCATCTCATTCGGCTGAAGTAGCTTTTAGCCACAGATAGACTTGACATGACATCCAGTCAACAAGATCGTCTCTGACAACAGAATCCTGACATAAGGATTTTTCTGATTGCCTTAAAAGACGTGAAAAGACCAAATGACAGAAGTCTTACGTCAGCACAGAACATCACCCTCGATGGGGTGCAACGCCACATGGGCAGCATAACAAGGGCCACATGCATCCTAGACTCCATGCGTTCCATGTGTCTCCGGCCCCATGCACCCCAGAATCCATATATTTCATGCGTCTCTGGCCCCATGCATCCCAGACTCCATGCGTTCTATGCGTTCCATGCATCTCTGGCCCCATGCATCCCAGACTCTATGTATTTCATGTGTCTCTGGCCCCATGTATCCCAGACTCTATGTGTTCCATGCGTCTCTGGTCCCATGTGTCCCAGACTCCATGCGTTCCAAGCGTCGCTGGCCCCATGCATCCCAGACTCCATGCGTTTTATGCGTCTCTGGCCCCATATGTCCCAGACTCCATGCGTTCCATGCGTCTCTAGCCCCATGCATCCCAGACTCCATACGTTCCAAATGTCTCTAGCCCCATGCGTCCCAGACTCCAAGGGTCCCAAACTCCAAGCGTCCCATATGCCTCTCGCCACATGCGTCCCAGACTTCATGAAGACCAAGTCTTGCTATTACAACTAAAGTAGCTCTCTCCAACCAAGTGTGGGCCATGTGTCAAAACTGATCGAGTCATGCACACAAAGGACGAGAACCGCCCAGATCTTCAGCAACAAAAAATCTCAACAAGCGCCCATGTGTCACTTAGCCTGCTCACGATTATAGCTGTACCTTGTTAAGAAGGTACACGTGGCACCCTCCAACATCCATGCGGCCCAAAATATATGTGCGCCGAAGGATGACTATATATATCCGGGCGGCCTGCCCAAAGAGGGAGACACACTAAGAGGGAGAGGAGGAACAGAGAGCATACGGAGCCAAGCAAAGAAAGAGCATAAGCTTCTTCACCCTGCGTCAGATAGTCAATGTAGTAAAAAAACTGCCATAACATTCCTTGTCCATTGCCACACCCCAGAACAAAATATTATACTTAGATAATTCTGTTTAGGATTCTTTGTACTCTTTTTTATTCCTTAAATACAAAGTTTTACACAAACTCATTTAATGGCGAACAAGGTGGCGACTCTGCTGGGGACATCTTTCTCCTCTGATGAGAAAGTTGTGGCACAATCCGAAGCAGCCAAGCTCAGGTCAACTCAAAGAATGCTAGTGGTCCGCTTCGACCAGCAGGCTTTCGAGGCTAAGCTCTCTGAGGGTGGCGCTTCTCCAAGGTTAGCGAAGCAAGGAAGACCAGCAGGACATGGGTGGCAAAGACCGTTGCGCCTTAACCAACTGCGGAGGACGCACTCCTCATCTCTCTTTGCCACAGGGACCGCACATCATGCATCCACTGTGTCACGACCCGCACCCAGTATAGGGGCACGAGAGCGTGGGTACGTCCAGCCTACGCCACAGCATCGGCGGTAGAACGCTGTCTAGGTCACAGTAACACTATATAGCTAAACACCTGTCAATGATATCCATCTCCATAAGGAGGTCAATATACATATCACAATAATCTTACAAGGTAACTCAATCACAACAACTATAAGGCACGATAAAAGATAAAAGGAAATAACATAGTTAAACACCATGTCTCAAACATAAAGATAACTCACAGTCTAGCTGTCCAACACAAGTCTCCAATTAAATTTAACATGAGTCTAAACATAAACTGAAACAACCTCCATAAGTCTCAAGCATAAATAAATACTATCTAGATAGCTGTAGGCAATGCCTCATCTAGAATCATGGTCTCCTCTAGGATCTCTGGTACATAGTCTGCATCTATACCTGGTCCGTAGTGCGTGGTAGAGAAATCCTCAAGATTCTCTGGAAAAAATATCCAGTCAGGATTGGAACAAAATACACCTCTAATAGCAGTTCCACATATATTGACAAAAACTATAATACAGTGTAAAAAAATACAAGACAGATATGAACAACTGGCAATAAGATACTGGAATAAAGGAAATACTAGAATAAAGAAATACTGGAATAAGAAATACTGGAACATCATCATCAATATGCATCTAACAATGAATAAAACTACAAGTACACGCAAGAACAATAAACTGGTATGCAAGTGTGTACAAGAACAATAACTAGAACATGTAGAGATGCTAGATCAATGTACTAAAGATACATGTCAAAAATATCTAATTAAGTGTGTGAAACATCAGTATATCATGTGATCGACTTGGGACTATATGACTCATTACATTGATTAGCGGTCATCCCCAACAGGTCAGGCTAACCAGATGTAACAGCGATGAGGCATGTAAGGGTAAGGCTGTACCGACGTGAAATGTGGGTGAGCTAATGCTGCATGTAAGTTGGGTATGATCACATAAACTACTAATACTTCCCCGTTTCCCCAGCTAGCACGATGGATTCCAATTATGACTCCTCGTGACAGGTCTCAATGATGCTAACTGGTGTAAAGAACAGTGTCAGAGTCATGTATGCTATACAACAAGAATTATAGAGATAATCAACATAATAGAAACTGTCAGAGAATGTACTCGCCTGTGGTCCTTAGCTGGCAATACCACTGTCTGGGTTCCAAGGTGTCGTCTGAATGATCCAACAGTCCTATAGACATAGCATATAATACAATACTTCATCAGACAATACTCTAGCTCACAATCAACATAATGATCAAGGACTATACTAGGGGTCACATCTGTAGTTGTTGTGCATAACAGACAGTCAATGGTACGGTCCTGCCAGTACATCAGTGTACATATGGCAGTCTACTATCATGCTACATGGTCACAGGTAGATGTAACTACGGGGTATCCGTGGTCACAATCAAAATATCTCGGACATATGATACATAGGACTTAATATGAACTAATCTCTCATCATACTAATTAATTACACTTATAATAGATATGTATATATGTATTAAACTAATTGAGCATTATACGGTTCATAGGCATATACATTAATATTCATTAATTATGATTATAATATACGTATTTATATACTAGGGGATACCTATACACTACTTATACGTATGTATATAGATATTTGCTGAGAACATATTATATATATACTAATATACCAATACGTATGCAAATACGTATATACATACGTCATTATAGTTATATATATAATCACAGGGAATGACGGGAACATGGACAGGAGTGAACCTGCACGCGGCACGATGACGAGGACGATGATGTCAACGAACATGGGGTGGCCGGTCGAGGTGGAACGAGGTCAGGCGGTGCACGGTCGGGATTCGTCGTGAATGCGTTCAGTCCGGCGCGGGGTCGACTGAAGTGGTGTTGACGAGCGGCGGGGGTACTCGGCGTCGACAACAGCGGGTCTGAGAGGCTCCGGCGAACGCTGTCTGGTCGTCGAGCGGCTCCAGGCGAACGCAGTCGGGCTCGGTTCAGTATTCCATGCGGGGCAGCATGCTCCGTGCAGTCGGGGCTCGGTTCAGCATGGCGAGTTCGACGTGGCTCCGTGCAGTCGGGGCTCGGTTCAGCGTTCCAGGCGGTCGATTCTGACGAGTTCACGGTCGGGTTCGGCGGTGAATAGTAAAGACGAGGGGGTTGAGATTGTCGGCTGGTGTATTAGATTTTGGTTCAGAAAGAAAAAAAGAAAGCAATACTATATATATATATATATAATCATAGTAGACTTTGGGTTGACCTAGAATTAGGTCTGGTCAAGGCCTTCTTGAGATTGGGCTTTCTCATGGGTATTACAATGGTTGGAATTTCAAATAATAAAGAAATTGCTAGAATACATTGGTTCGATGGTCTGAGGCCATGGTTGAGGGAAAATTGATGTTGTATTACACACTTCCAAGAATTTATGGAATTTACACCTAAAGGAGAATTTGGGTTTATTTACGTATCGTCCAACGGGATGGATACCTCAATGCACTCTTGCACCAAAGTGTCTAAACAATGAAAAGTTGTACAAGTTTGACTTATGCATCAATTTAATAAAAGCGAATGCAAGTGGTGTTCTAAAATTCAAACGACGGTAAGGTGCAACAAAATAAAATCACAACAATTGAGAATAATCAATTATCATGAAGTTATTTACTCATTAATTACGAAAAGACGAAAATACCCCTAATCCAAAAAGTGGGGGTGACAAGTCTACCCTCCTTAAAGAATTTTGTCCTCAAATTTAAAATAACTATCACAAGAACAAGCAATCAATTAATGAATCATACCTCAAGTCTCGAAGAGATATGGATACCGCTCGCGCATTTCGTCCTCTCTCTCCCAAGTTGATTCTCCTGGAGAGTGATTTTTCCATGCAACACGAACCAAAGGAATAGTCTGGTTCCGCAATATCTTCTCTCTACGATCCAAGATCTCCACCGGTTGTTCAGGATAGCTGAGTGTCGGTCCAACTTTGATCTCCGAGTGATCTAATACGTGACTAGGATCTGCCACGTACCGTCTCAGCTGCGACACGTGGAACACGTTATGCACTCCATCTAGAGCAGGCGGCAAGTCTAGTCTATAGGCCACTGCACCGACCCTTGCAAGAACACTGAAGGGCCCGATGTATCGTGGACTAAGCTTTCCTCCTCTGCCGAAATGAATCGTGCCCCGTGTCGAAGAAATTCGTAGGAACACCATATCGCCAACCTAGAACAACAATCTTAACACGCAACCTAAACAAGGCAATCATAAACCAAACAAAACAAATCAAAATAATACCTAAAACTCTAGGGGTCTACGGTGGCTATCTGCCCAATGCCGCTGTCTGTCCTGCACCACTCGCAGTCTGTCTCTGATAAATTTCACCTTTTCTGCTGCATCCACGACCATTTTTGGTCCTAGCAAGGCTCTTTCTCCAACATCATCCCAAGATAAAGGGGTACGACACATCCGTCCATATAAAGTCTCGAATGGTGATATCTCAATGCTGGCCTGGTAGTTGTTGTTGTAAGCAAACTCTATCAAGTGTAGATGATCCTTCCAAGAACCTCTGAGATCCAATACGCAAGTGCGTAACATATCTTCAAGAGTCTGAATAGTCCTTTCAGACTGCCCGTCTGTCTGAGGGTGATATGCGGCACTGAACTTGAGCTGAGTGTCCAAGCTAGACTGCAGGCTCCTCCAGAAATGGGAAGTGAAACGACTATCCTGATCTGAGATAATACTCATAGGAACTCCATGTAACCTGACAATCTGTTGTACGTACATCTCTGCTAGCTTCTCCGTCGAAGTACCCACTTTAAAAGGTAAGAAGTGGGCTGATTTGGTCAACCTATCCACGATGACCCAAATTGCGTCCTTTTCTCCTGGAGAACGAGGAAGTCCCGAAACAAAGTCCATAGTCACATGCTCCCACTTCTATTTTGGAATGGGTAAAGGTTAAAGCAATCCCCCTGGCCTCTGTCGATCTGCTTTCACCTGTTGGCACACTAAACATCGGGATACGAAGCGTGCTACTTCACGCTTTACACCATACCACCATACATGCTTCCTCAAATCTCAATACATCTTGTTGGCTCTGGGATGCATCGAGTATTGAGAGCGGTGTGCCTCCTGTAAAACTTCTTCGTGCAGCTCTCCACTTGGCACACACATCCTCGTGCCATGTCGTAAGGATCCATCATCCGCAATAGTGAAATCATCTATCAATCATGTCTGAACTTGTGCCCTAATATTCCTTAGAGTCTCATCATCATACTGCACAGCTCTAATTCTGTCTATCAGCTCTGATTGAATCTGCAGTCCCCACATCTGAATCTCCGCTCCTGGAACTAATACCTCAATTTCTAAGCTCTCAAGATCAGCTAATAAGTGTCTATCCGAAGTCAAGCACATAGCCATTGGGTACCTGCTCAAGGCATCCGCGACTACGTTGGCTTTCCCTGGATGATACTGGAATAAGATATCAAAGTCTTTCATCAATTCTAACCACCTCCTCTGTCTCATATTCAGCTCCTTCTGTGTAAATATGTACTTTAAGCTCTTGTGGTCTGTGAAGATCTTCACACGCTCTCCGTACAGATAGTGCTTCCACAGCTTTAGGGCAAAGATAACTGCCGCTAACTCCAGATCGTGAGTGGGGTAGTTCTTTTCATGAGGGCATAATTGTTTTGAAGCATAGGCAATTACTTTTCCGTGTTGTTGAAGAACGTATCCCAACCCTTTTCCTGAAGCATCACTGTAGATAGTGAATCCACCTGTCCCTGATGGCAACGTAAAAACTGGTGCTATCGTCAATCTCCTTTTTATCTCATCGAATGCGGCTTGGCATTCTTCTTTCCAGACAAATTCCACATCCTTCTTGGTCAACCTAGTCATTGGCTCTGCAATCTTGGAGAAGTCTTGTACAAATCTTCTATAGTATCCTGCTAGTCCGAGAAAGCTCCTGATTTCAGCTACCGTACCGGGGGTAGCCCATGACTTCACTGCCTCTATCTTCTTTCGGTTAACTGAAATTCTGTCACCCGTTACCATATGTCCAAGAAATTCAACCTTTTCAAGAAAGAACTCACACTTTGAAAGCTTTCCGTATAATTTCTCTCTCCTGAGAGTTTCTAAGACTATTCTCAAGTGCTCTTCATGCTCTTCTGGGGTTTTTGAATATACTAGAATGTCGTCAATAAACACCACTACGAACTTGTCAAGGTACTGGTGGAACACCTTGTTCATCAAGTTCATAAATAATGTTGGTGCATTGGTTAAACCAAACAGCATTGCTGTAAATTCAAACTGGCCATATCTGGTTCGAAAGGCGGTCTTCGGTATGTCTTCTTTCTTCACTTTCATCTGGTGATAGCCTGACCTCAAGTCTATTTTTGAAAACACCTTCGCTCCGCTCAATTGATCGAAAAGATCATCTATCCTCGGCAGCGATTATTTATTTTTGATAGTGAGGTTATTCAAAGCTCTATAATCGATACACATACGTACCGTGCCATCCTTCTTTGGTACAAATAATACCGGTGCTCCCCATGGCGATGAACTGGATCTAATAAAACCTTTGTCTTGCAGCTCCTCTACTTGTTTCTTTAGTTCTACCAATTCGTTGTTGTTAACTCTATAGACATGTTGTGAAATAGGCTCTGCTCCTAGTATCAAGTCTATGGAGAACTCAACATCTCTGTCTGGTGGCAAACCTAGCAACTCCTTTGGAAATACATCCAGAAACTCCGCTATAAGTGGATGCGGTATCTCTTCTTCTTCCACCCTGGCTCCGCAAAAATTGCCTCTGCTCCGCTCCTCTGCTCCTCTGGCAATCTCAAACTCTGGCTCTCCTGGTGGTTGAAATACTACTCTACCTCCGTGACAATCTATAGAAGCATGGTGTTTACTTAACCAGTCCATTCCGAGTACAATATCGTATTCTGGAAGTGGCATAACGAGTAAACTCACGCTTAACTCTCGGCCTTCCAATGACACTCTCTTTCTTGCAACAATCATGGACTAGGATAATGCCTCCTCCTGTCGTGATCTTGCAAGTCCTATCTAATGGTTCCATTTTTAAATGATGCTTAAGGGCATAAGCTACAGATACTAAACTATGGGAAGTGCCAGAATTAAATAATGCAAGTGCTGGAATAGAATTGAGTAAAACTGAACCTAAAATCACGTCTCCAGCTGGCTCGGCCTCCTCAGTGGTCATGGCGTAAGCTCGTCCTCGTGGTGCTCCTCTCTGTTGCTGCTGCTGCTGAGCAAACCTTTTCTGCTGTGATGGAAGTGGGGGTCCTCTCTGCTGACCTCCTGGTACAATAGGTGCTCTGGCTGGTCCTCTTTGAGCTGTTCCTCCTCCTTGGCGAGTCTAAATAGTTGGACAGTCCCTCAGCTGATGTGCTGCTGATCCACACGATAAGCAAGTGCCCAACCTTTTTTTGCAGATGTCTCTTGTATGTCCCATCTTTCCACAATACGAACATGGGGCAACGAGTTGATTATGTCTTTGTGGTTGCTGTTGTTGAGCATGTCCTCGAACTGGTGCCTGTTGCTGGTGTTGCTGCTGGTGTTGTTGCTGGTATTGTTGCTGGTACGGCCTATGTTGTTATTGAAACTGTGGGCGCTTGGCTGGTCCTGTGTTACCTCCTGTTGCTCCAGATATATCGCGTCCTCTCTTGGGCCTGAGGTCCAAGTCGTATTCGGCAATCTGGGCATCCATCAGAATACCCTCAAATGTAGCAGTACGTCGTCCCGAAGTACGAGACTTGATCTCCCTATTTAATCCCTTCCAAAATTTCCGAGCTTTGTCTCCTGGGTCTCGAACCATCGATGGTGCAAATCGACTCAATCGACAAAACTCTGCAGCATATTCGTCGACTGACATGCCTCCTTGGACTAAGTCATGGAACTGACTTTCTAATGCTCCCAAGGCTACGTCAGGAAAGAATTTCTCTTTGAAGAGTTCTTTAAAGTCCTCCCAAGTAAGTCCTTCAGCGGCGAGTCTCGGCTTTATACGATACCACGTCAGTGCGATATCAAACATCTGACTGCCAACGGCCTCTATCTGAAGAATCCCTGGAATCTGTGATAAGTGCAAATTCCTCTATGTCTTCTAACCATTCGTCAGCATATAGTATTCCTTCTGTGCCTTTGAATTCTCGAGGCATCATCCTCTTAAAGTCCACTATGGTACCGGGCCTCTGTTGTTGACCTTGGTGTTGCGGTTGTCGTGCTACTCTATCCACAGCCTGGAGAGTCACCTGATGAGCATTCTCTATGCTCTCTCTCATCAGTTCGGTCTACGCCTGGTGTGCTTCTGCTTGCATTCTCTGAGCCTAAGCTTGAACACGCTGAGCCTCTGCTGTTACTCTCTGGGCCTCTAGCATGCCCTGCAACAATACGAACATCTGTGCCCCGTCAGTGGGCACTCCTCCGGGAATCGGTGTCGTGGTGGTGGAAGGTCGTCTGTCATAGCTGGGGCAATCCTCTGTATAGGTGGAGGAGGAATCCCGTTAGTTGCAGACACTCCCACACGAACAGGAGATGTAGGAGGATCTCCAGGTATCTGTTCGTCAGGTTGAGAGGTGGCAGTCCTCTCTGAATTGGCTGCTCCCATTCTCATGGATCTAGTATTCGACGACATCCTGAATACAGATCAAAGAATCAATTAAGGTGATAGATGTGATATTTATCAAGGAATGACACTATAGTGCTAAAGGAAGCAATCCATTAGAATAGCAATATGAAGTTCAAAATTTTCTAGTGCGATTGAGCATATTCTCATCCTAGATTCTATTTCCTATATCCTAGCACAGGCTCGCAGCAGTACAACTAAGTTGTCATACTACCATGATATCGCATAACTTACGAAACTAGACCTGCATGGGCCACCACTAAAAACGTGTCATGACCCGCACCCGGTATAGGGGCACGAGAGCGTGGGTACATCCAGCCTACGCCACAGCATCGGCGGTAGAACGCTGCCTAGGTCACAGTAACACTATATAGCTAAACGCCTGTCAATGATATCCATCTCCATAAGGAGGTCAATATACATCTCACAATAATCTCACAAGGTAACTCAATCACAACAACTATAAGGCACGATAAAAGATAAAAGGAAATGACATAGTTAAACACCATGTCTCAAACATAAAGATAACTCACAGTCTAGCTGTCCAACACAAGTCTCCAATTAAACTTAACATGAGTCTAAACATAAACTGAAACAACCTCCATAAGTCTCAAGCATAAATAAATACTATCTAGATAGCTGTAGGCAATGCCTCATCTAGAATCATGGTCTCCTCTAGGATCTCTGGTACATAGTCTGCATCTATACCTGGTACGTAGTGCGTGGTACAGAAATCCTCAAGATTCTCTGGAAAAAAATATCCAGTCAGGATTGGAACGAAATACACTCTAACAGCAGTTCCACATATATTGACAAAAACTATAATACAGTGTAAAGAAATACAAGACAGATATGAACAACTGGCAATAAGATACTGGAATAAAGGAAATGCTGGAATAAAGAAATACTGGAATAAGAAATACTGGAACATCATCATCCATATGCATCTAACAATGAATAGAACTATAAGTACACGCAAGAACAATGAACTGGTATGCAAGTGTGTACAAGAACAATAACTAGAACATGTAGAGATGCTAGATCAATGTACTAAAGATACATGTCAAGAATATCTAACTAAGTGTGTGAAATATCAGTATATCATGTGATCGGCTTGGGACTATATGACTCATTACATTGATTAGCGGTCATCCCCAACAGGTCAGACTAACCTGATGTAACAGCAATGAGGCATGCAAGGGTAAGGCTGCACCGACATAAAATGTGCGTGAGCTAATGCTGCATGTAAGTTGGGTATGATCACATAAACTACTAATACTTCCCCGTTTCCCCACCTAGCATGATGGATTCCAATTACGACTCCTCGTGACAGGTCTCAATAATGCTAACTCGTGTAAAGAACAGTGTCAGAGTCATGTACGCTATACAACAAGAATTATAGAGATAATCAACATAATGGAAACTGTCAGAGAATGTACTCGCCTGTGGTCCTTAGCTGGCAATACCACTGTGTGGGTTCCAAGGTGTCGTATGAATGATCCAACAGTCCTATAGACATAGCATATAATACAATACTTCATCAGACAATACTCTAGCTCACAATCAACATAATGATCAAGGACTATACTAGGGGTCACGTCTGTAGTTGCTGTGCATAACAGACAGTCAATGGTACGGTCCTGCCAGTACGTCAGTGTACATATGGCAGTCTACTATCATGCTACATGGTCACAGGTAGATGTAACTACGGGGTATCCATGGTCACAATCAAAACATCTCGGACATATGATACATAGGACTTAATATGAACTAATCTCTCATCATACTAATTAATTACACTTATAATAGATATGTATATATGTATTAAAGTAATTGAGCATTATACGGTTCATAGGCATATACATTAATATTCATTAATTATGATTATAATACACGTATTTATATACTAGGGGATACCTATACACTACTTATACGTATGTATATAGATATTTGCTGAGAACATATTATATATATACCAATATACCAATACGTATGCAAATACGTATATACATACGTCCTTGTAGTTATATATATAATCACAGGGAATGACGTGAACGTGGACATGAGCGAACCTGCTCGCGGCACGATGACGAGGACGATGATGTCAACGAACAGGGGGTGGCCGGTCGAGGTAGAACGAGGTCAGGCGGTGCACGGTCGGGATTCGTCGTGAATGCGTTCAGTCCGGCACGGGGTCGACTGAAGTGGTGTTGACGAACGGCGGGGGTACTCGGCGTCGACAGCAGCAGGTCTGAGCGGCTCCGGCGAACGCTGTCTGGTCGTCGAGCGGCTCCGGCGAACGCTGTCTGGTCGTCGAGCGGCTCCAGGCGAACGCAGTCGGGCTCGGTTCAGCGTTCCAGGTGGGGCAGCATGCTCCGTGCAATCGGGGCTCGGTTCAGCGTGGCAAGTTCGACGCGGCTCTGTGCAGTCGGGGCTCGGTTCAGCGTTCCAGGCGGTCAATTCCGACGAGTTCACGGTCTGGTTCGGCGGTGAATAGTAAAGTCGGGGGGGTTGAGATTGTTGGCTGGTGTATTAGGTTTTGGTTGAGAAAGAAAAAGGGAAGCAATACTATATATATATGTAATCATAGTAGACTTTGGGTTGACCTAGAATTAGGGCTGGTCAAGGCCTTCTTGAGATTGGGCTTTCTCATGGGTATTACAATGGTTGGAATTTCAAATAATAAAGAAATTGCTAGAATGCATTTGTTCGATGGTCTGAGGCCATGGTTCAGGAAAAATTGATGTTGTATTACACACTTCCAAGAATTTATGGAATTTACACCTAAAGGAGAATTTGGGTTTATTTACGTATCGTCCAACGGGATGGATACCTCAATGCACTCTTGCACCAAAGTATCTAAACAATGAAAAGTTGTACAAGTTCAACTTATGCATCAATTTAATAAAAGCGAATGCAAGTGGTGTTTTAAAATTCAAACGACGGTAAGGTACAACAAAATAAAATCACAACAATTGAGAATAATCAATTATCATGCAGTCATTTACTCATTAATTATGAAAAGACAAAAATACCCCTAATCCAAAAAGTGGGGATGACACACTGCTTCAGATGGGTGGCAAAGGCCGTTGCACCTTACCCAACTGCGGAGGACATGCTCCATGTCTCTCTTTCTGCCACAGGGACCACACATTTTGCGTCCACTGCTTCTGTCGCAGCCCCTTCTAACCAGAAGGGTGCTCAGCACTTAAAGACCTAGAGGACATGGGTAGCAAAGGCTGCTGCACCTCACCTAACCACGGAGCGTGCACTCTCTGTCTCTCTCTTCGATACTGAAGACGCACAGCATGCGTCCACTCTGGTTGTCCCTGCTCATGCGGCCTCCTTGCCTGAAAAAGAGAGTGCTTGACACCCGAACTCTGGCAGAGGAAAATAATATGATGCCAAGATTTTGGGGGTTGACGCACAGCCCATGTGGCCAATACGAGGGATACGGAGAAGAAAGCAATATGCGGCTTCCAACTTAGCTGTATGTGTCTCTTACACTCCCAGAAGCTCTGTCTTCGACAGAATCTCATCCGGCTATGCTCCCATGCGCTGCTTTGAGAAAAAACAAAACTTGGACTCTTCATACTATCCGCCTGTGAATGTTAAGTTCAAGAAGTCTGGGACATTGTGAGGTTGTCAAGCTCAAGCAGCTGTCCATTTGGCTGACCGCCAGCGGGCGCGGCTAACCATTATGCAGTCCCCTGATGGAATGTTATATAAGACCGGCCAATGCATCTAGCCCGCAGCGGCAAATGGACATGGTCCATCTCAAAAGTCTTCCACTGACGATTTAGAAAAATTTCTTGTACGAACCCTAGATCTAGGACAAAGGCAACACCCATGCACCAATGCGCTTGGTCTACCCGTACTCACGAAAAAGGTAGAAAGATGGACCAACCCTCATTTGACTTATGCAACATGATCAGTCACAAGCGCCAGACGAGGGAGACAACCGCGGCGCGTGAAGTATCTTCCCCAAGACACCAATGTGCCAAAATCATCATCAATTGCTGCTGCAATAATGTGGCAGTACACACAAGCAGGCAGTCGGCATTCCAATGACTGCATCCCAAGGCACCTATCCGGCGACAACCCGGAGATCAGGTGCAAACACCAAAGAAGGATGAGCTACCATTCGTCTGATGCTATTTTGCTCAGAAAGATCCTTCCACCATGGGATGAAAGAAGTCCAGCACCTCTCGTCCGCCACTCTCAACCAGCGCATTGAGAAGACGACTACCAGGAGGACCAACAACGGAACCTGTGGAAGGTATTTTGTACCCGCTTGAAGAAAAATCTATCGGCCGCTGGGGGTAGTTCTTCCTCAGGACCCCTGAGGGTTACACGACCTAGGAGTAGTACTCTCCTGGACCTATACAACAACCCGACATTCTGAGAAGGCGGTGATTCCCAGGAAACAGACTTTGATATCCCTGGAGGTGGACACCCTCGTCCAAATAACGTAGCTTCCAATGTTGGGGGTAGTAGTCCCTCCAAATTTGAGGAAGAGGCAACACTACCTGATGACCACTCCAGACAAAAATCGGAGACGAAAAGCGCGGCATCCACTACCCTGTCCATCTCTCCCTATGAGAGGATTGCATATATGGCAGGGGACAATCACGAAGTCCCTAGCGACCGACAATGCCTCAAGACTCTCAAGGCCATGATGCAGACGGTGAGCTCATTGAGCCAAGCCATGATCCAGGCAATTCTAGATATTAAAGTAAACATGGCTTCCCAACCAGCAAGGGCTTCTGGACAAGGAAGCTTGGATCCTGGGACCAACAAAGACTCTGACGCAACCACTCCGCTCATAGGAGAAAATTACCCTCTGCCTGGCTCATCTGCCCCTTCCGCAGGAGACGAAGCCAGAGAAGCAATTAGGGAACTCCCGGAACTCCGGGCTCACCTAGATTCCATGGGCAGCCGGGACTCACTGCGCGAACTCCGGGCTCACCTAGATTCAGGACCATGTTTTACGTGTACAGGCTAAGCAAAGACAGGTCCATCGTGGCCACCCACCTTAGCGATGAATTGCATCGGTCGAGCGATATTTCGAGCGCGTCTTTGAAAGTCTAAGTCTGAACTCCTGAAGACCAAATCTGAATTCTTATTGACTCAAACGAGTCTTCTTGTCGAACAAGACGGAACGGATTGTCTCACTTGCGTTGTTAGAACATTGAGGTTGGAAGTAGGGCTAAAAAGTCATCATAACCTGTGTTAGAGCTAACATCGAGGCTAACTCTCTATAATGCGAGGGTCAATGGCCTGCAGAATGCCTCCATTCACTGCAAGAATTGTGGGCATAATAGCACATTATTTTAAGGCAGTGATAGCCCACTAAACTTGGGGAAGTTGCTCTATAAATTCTTCTTGGGAATAGGTCAAACGACCTTTAGCTTATATCTATGCAACGGCTTTAGCGTCATGCAATACTAGGTAGCCACACAACAAAGCTCGAACATGAGAGAAAGTAGAGATGATTCTCCATTTTCCTCAGATTCCCGTATACATAGTAGGATCTAATATTTAGGATTCCTAAGTTACAAGACGCTTCCTGATGATTAGGATTTAGTAACCAGAGATTGCTTACATAGATGTGATAACTGTTTTTCCAAAACTTTATTATAATGTTAATATTTCTACGAGAAAATATTTTTATAAGAAAATAAATAAATTTACGAGAATAAATTTTATATTATAATAATATAATTTTTTTGTACTTCTGAGACTTAAATATAATAATAATAAAAATTTGTTTGTGTAAACATGATATTGTATTTATTAAGAGAGGTGCTTGACCTATTTGTCATTGAGGTGCTTGAGCTACTTGCAAGCTACTTAAGTAGCTTAGTCAACGACTTAAATTTTATTTTATTTTTTATTTTTTTTAATCTCGACACCTCCTACTGCCTAAATAGCTTACTCACCCAAAAATAAATCACCTCCTCCTTCCCCATGCAAGGTTGGCCCCTTCCCTCTCCTTCCTTCTCATTCTTGCACCTTCTTTGAAGTTCTTTTCAATCCATTTCATATAAAATACTTTATATTTTATTTAATTCCTAACATTCTTTCTTATTTTCTTCTATTTCTCTAAGCCAAGGCTGACCACCCCAAGCCCCAACCCTTTCTATACCATCCATTCTAGCAAGAATAACAAGGTGAGACACACACAACTTGGTCTTTGCTAGCTTTGAAGCAAATAAAGACAATTTTTATTTGATTTATTCTTTATTTTTCTTCTTTCCATTCTCTTTAGAAAAGAAGATACGTTCCTTCTACATCTTAAATCTGAAAGCATGTAGCCTAGATAAAGAGAAGCACACAAGTATATTCATCGAGATAATCGTAGGACACGTGTTTACACATACTTTAAAATGATCATAGAATACGAAATTAATTCTTGTAAGTGTATGTGTGCTTATATATACATGTTATCCTAGTGAAATTTTGTTATGTGTTTATGCTTGCATGCTTACTTATTTGTGTCTATGCAATCTTAGACCTAGAAGTAAGTATTTTTAAAAAGTACCGTATACGTTAAATCGTACCAGATTTACGTATCGATAACGAATTACAAAACTAAACCTAGTACTATAGGAACTTGATTTTGAAAGTCGTACTAGGCGACTATTATGTAAGCTCGAGGTTCCTATACTTATGATTTATATAGGTACACATGACTTAGAGGAACCTAGGTTTATGTGTTGGACTATTTAAAAAATAAATATCTTGGAAATCGAGGAATATCGATCTAAATGAAACTTGTATTTTATTGCTAAATTTATTGAGTTGGATGATTTATTTCATATCGATGGAAATCTATTTTTGAGTGTTAGTATTGATTTCTAGAGTTTCCTACTTATAGTTGCTAAGTATCAAAAACTATAACCTACGCATATTTTTATACTATAGGGCTTATCGACACCTGAATTAATGAAACGATTAGTATCTTGCATATATATTAACTCTGTGAATATTTTTTTCCTATTTGAATGTATTATTGTGTCAATTATTATCCACTAGTTAGCTTCATGTTGAATTCTATATGTTTCTAGCTTAAGTGTTTTATTGGTTCGGAAGAACAAGTCTAACTAGATCGGTAGTTATTGCTAAGTTGCCAAGGTAAAAAGAATTTACTTCTTCTTAGTACTTTATGCATTTCATTTTTGATTATAATTGCGTGTTTCTGGTGTAGTTGCCCCACGAAGGGTTTTAACCCAGTAGAATTCTACGAGGAGTTGCTCCGGATCGTTATATATTATTGTGTGTGAAATTGTTGGAGCTCGAAATATGAAAAAGACTGTGTCGAAAACTCTAAAAAAATTGGAAGATAACCAAATTTCTAAGACCAATCATTTTTTATCATATTAAACCCTAACTTATAGTCATATATTCGTTAGGGACAAACTTTCGGTAATCCTGAATATATTTAGTGGTTGAATCGTCTAAGAATTGAACTTGTACGACACAGACATGCAAGCATAACAAATATGTAATTCAATTTTACCTGTCTTATTCCAATAGATGGAATATCATGTCGAGTTGTATTCTTGTACTACGTGACACTTTCTCATATTACGTGATATTTCCACGTATAGAGATTCATATATGTATCATTTCAATAGATGGAAATTTTATGCTAAATATTATTTTTGTATTCATGTGATACCTACGGTACACAGATCAAGATACTTACCTGAGCCAAAAAAAATAGATATAATAAGATAATAGAATTAGGAATTGTTTATTATTGTAGAACAGAGCATTGGACAGGGGAGAACAAATTGGATCACATCGTAAAAAATCCCAATATAAATAACAAAACTTGATTAGTTATCGTTACTCCTTTGCAAGGCCTTGAGGTGTACGTGAGAGTGTGAGTGCTTAGCGCGCTTTTCTAACCTCTGTGAATTCATGTATATGCCTATTTTGATTAAAAATTCGATTAGGTATATTAAGTGATATATCTCTTGTTCCATACGGGGAAGGGTCGGACCACAAAGAACTGTGACATACTACAACATCCTGATCCCGGACCTTGGGATTATTGCTGACAAACAAGTCAAGTGTGAGAACCAAAGATTGTTCTCCAAATTGCACCATTATATAGAAAAAAATGTATTGTGATTGTGTTAGTGACTATTAGGCCATAGGATATTTTGGACACTAAGGAATCATTAGATTTAGGATCATAGTAGAGTTATATTCCAAGTTAACAATATAATTGTTACACCCGTTTCCAGATTTGGTATTCTTAAAATTTATGATATTAAAATTTTTCTTGTAGATGTATTCATATTGTATTTTACATGTTGATTCTTGTTAATTATAATATATTTTATTTAATTATATTTTTGCTTATTGTAGGAGACTGTCCGAGACCAGTAGTGAACATATTGGCAATTACCATAGACCCGTGCTAGGACCCGTATATAGGATGGATATCAAACCCGGTTCACTCTTGGAACCACTAAGCCTATTTTGGATGGATGAGATTGGTTGGAGAGTGTCATGACTTAATCCACTTGATATATATATATATATATATATATATATATATATATATATATATATATATATGATTTTCTCTCTCATTTCTCATTCTTTCTTATTTCCACTTCCTTTCTTCTTTCTTCTTTCTCCTTCCCTCAAGAGCTCCCCTTGACCGTAGCCCTAGACTTGGTTCTAGGAAGAGGTTTGTTAGTCCACTAAGGCAAGTACATCTTGCTCAAAATGCTGAAGCCATAGATTTTTGAATTTTCATATATATGTTGTTTTAAAAAATGTGGTTGGTGGAAAATATTCTCCTTGAGTTGCTGATTATATTTAGTTCTTGGAGTTTGGGATTTTTATGTGTAGATTCTTGTAGATCTGAGTTTCAAGATTTGGGTTTTTATGTGTTCTATGAGTTTTTTTGGTTTTGATCTACTAAAACTTAGTGTTTTCGGAAACTAATTATTCCTTATGTTCGAGCATTTTGGTTTTTGTTTCACTTGATTTGGACTTAAAATAAAGTTTTTATGAAGAAAATAATTTTTAAATTTTTGGAGCTTTTTCTACCATGGCTGAACTTGCTGTCTGGAGAAGACGAAGTTCTCATACGTCCAGTGCAATATGCGACCGAGACTTCCATGCAGCATGATCCTTATGCGGCTGGACTCTTTGCCGCATAGCTAACCAGCATGCGTCCATCTTATTGGACGCATGACTGCTGATTTACACAAGTGCCCTTGAACACCTTGTGTTTTTACTCGCTGAACGAATGAGAAATTCGCTAAAAAGGAACTCCATGTGGCATCGAACTCCATGTGACATCGAACTTATGCGGAAAGCAGAGCATGCGGCCACCTTTCCTTGTACGTATGATTCTGAACTTTGGCACATCCTTGGCGCATCCTTGGCCCATCTTTCTATGGTTTTGTCTTTTCTTCCTGACACACTTTATGTCACATCATACTTTATGTCACTTCACTGACACAAATTTAATGCACGTCACTTCGGCACTTGTTCCAAGGAGTGGACTTTGCCTTGACGCTATGCGGCACCTGCCTCATGCGGCAAGCAGTCCATGCGGCCTAGAGACATATGCGGCCAGCTCGTCCATGCGGCCACTGCTTAAGCGTCTGATCAGTGCATGCGGCATGACCCATGCGGTAATTCATGCGTGCACTTCTCACGCGTGCATGTGATCCTATGCGACCCTAGTAATCTATATACACATTCCATGATTTCTTGAGTTTAATTATTTTATTTGAAATGTTTCTTTGTTCTATGTGGTTGGTTTTAACAATTGCTTGTTATTGATCCTAAGCAAGAAATGGACTTAGTAACCAGACTGTGCTAGACCTGGCTATGTGCTAGAACTGACTATGTGTATAGTCTGATTATATGTTGTAGTAGGCTATGTGGTAACACCGAGTAAACTCAGATTAGTAGATTAACTTATCCTTGTTCGTCGAATAGAGTGAGAGATATGGTTCTGCTCGGGAGACGATCTACAATTCCGGTCCTTATTTGGTTTAAGAATTGTGGATCTGCTCCAGAGTGGTTCACACTTCCCCCCTTACTCACGTTCGACGGCAAAGTCATTGATCGATAGTCGGTGTACCTGATTTGAGGAGATTATATTTGACCAAGTATCTCCATGTGATAAGACTCATGTGACCAACTGTAAGTTTGGTGATTCGACACGATTTCTTGTATCTATGTCGATACAATTACTACGTGCTACATGTACATGTATTATAAATGTGCACTCAGGTGCGACATAACTTGCTACGTGCCATGAGATTACATATTTCGGGTTGTGTATTGAGAATGCTACTATGCGACATATGATATTATTATATTAATTCTTTCGCACGGATATGGTATGTGGGTCAACTACCAAAGCGTGGCTAGGACTTGATTGATTGTTGCATCATACTATGATGAATCTAAATTAAACTGCCAAGTGACAAAGTGGATTCATATCTAGCGTAGACCGTACTACGGTACGACATATAAGGGGAGTAACATGTGACCACGCCATGTGATTCTAACTAACCGTAGGGTTAACTAGGCAACTAAAATATATAGAGCATTGGGAGGGAATAGAATCTTGAGATCGTGCCTAACTAGCCACCTCCAGTCATCTGAATTGGGGTGTGCAGGCTAGTCCCCATGGATGTTATTTAAATCCTCACTAGTGGATGGCAATATCCGACTATTATATGATATTATGTGTTCTATGCGATCTTAGCACAGTGGACTTACGAGGGACCGGTGCATACTACTATGTGTTATGCGACAATTTGTGGCTCGGCTAACCCTGCTAGTACTTGGTTCGATCTGAGGATTCCTATATATATAATATTTCTGAGATAACTCAGACTCCACGTATCAAGCCGTAGGATTGATTGGTCGATTAAATGAGTATGTGCTAGTAGTCTAGGGATATGAACTCACTACCAGAAAAAGTCAAATTAGCGACGTCTAAAAATGTCACTAAATAACCAAAAATCATCGCTAATTTGGTTTAGCGACGTAATTAGCGACGTTTTAAAGTTGTCAGAAAAAACCAAGTCGCAAAAAAAAATGTCGCTATGTCGATGATTTTTAGCAACTTTAATGTGTCACAAAATTTAGCGACGTTTAGCGACGCCGAGTCACTAAATAGCGACGTTTATTAAAGTCGTTAAACGTCGCTGATTAGCGACTTATATAGCGACGTTACACCGATGTCTTTAATGACCTGGCTATACTGCCATGTCAGCAATTTGTGACGTATAGCGACGTTTTTAGCGACGTCATTAGCGATGTATTTAGCGACGTAAGTGAACGTCACTAAACGTCGCTAAAAACGTCGCTAATTTTCAAAAAAAATAAAAAAAATTGTATTTCTGGGTTTACCAGCTCCATTGGGTTCATTATCAGGTATATGATGGTAGTAGAAATAATTGAATAAAGAATACAGTAGCAGCACCAAGGGAAAAAATTCTAGTACACTGGGTAAATACAGGCCAAGTATCAGTCATCAGTTGTAAACCAAAATATGAATAAACGTAAAGAATATGGCAAATTTATATCCATACAATCGCATCCTAAATAATAAAAAAATATAAATATCCAGTAACTAACTATACTACTGCGGATCTGCAGGAGGCTGACCACCGGCGCGCTTGAAGGATAAGAACTCCTCATACTCGTCCCGTGGAATCGACACCGATGTCGATGGAGAAGGCAGTGACGTCGGTGGAGTCTGTGTCGATGTAGGCGCACCAGGAGGCTGTGCCCGCTCCAAGTCTGCGAGTCGCTGGTTGTAAGAATTCAGGGTAGATAACAGCCTCGTACTGCTATGAACCATTGAATCCTGCATCATCATCAGCTTCTCGCCCATCGATAGCTGTGACCCTGCAGCTCCATGATGTTGCGATCATTGGAGGCTCTAATATCATTTGTCAAATTACGTAGCTCCGTCATGCTGCGGTCGAGCATATCCAATCGTGCGATGAGCATCGGATCGTCCGCCTGCGGCTGGCAACGGGGCTGCTCCTCCATACTTCGTAGCAACTTGTCACGGAGAGAAGCAATCTGACGGTCAACGGCCTCCTGGATGGCCTCCTGGACTCTGGCCGACGACTGCGAGGGCTGCGACTGCGAGGGGTGTGTAGAATGCACAGCTGTCGGGGAGGCCCTAGATGACTGCGTCGTAACCAGGGCGTCATAGGAGCTTGTACCGTAGTACGTACCCCTCTGGAGACCACCAGCTGCGGTCACCCACAGGTTATCCGCCGACGGAGATGGAGCGGGCTGCGACGAAGTACCAGCCTCTCCAGGTGTAGATGTGTAAACCTCCTGAATTTTCAAATTATTAAATCTTGGATTTTTTCCAATTTTCTGGAATTTTCTGGGAATTTTCTGTAACTAAAATCAAGATTTTCAATTAATAAATGATTTTTAATTGGCAATAAATAATATTAAAATATCATGAAAATAATATTTTTGGATGTAAAATGGAAAACTGGACTTAGGGTAATTTTTCTGGATTTTTCTGGACCTCAGACCTATTTTTAAATGCCTAAAAACTGTTTTATTAATTAATTAATTAATTAACTATTTTTAATTATTATTATTATTATTATTTATATTTATTTTTATTTTTATTTTCTGGGCCGGCCCGGCCCAGTGGGCCGAAGCCCAGCCCAGCCCGCTGCCTTTCCGGGTCGGGTCGGGCAACCCGACCCGCTAGTCACCCGACCGCCTCCGACCCGGTCCCCCCCTCTCTCCCTCCCCTCCGCGTCGCCTCCGTCGCGCGCCGCCTCCGCCGCGCCCTCCCCCCGCACCGGCCGGCCACCTCACCCCCACGTTCTCCCCGGCCCGCCTTCCCCGGCCACGAACCACCCCGACACCCCTATAAATCACCCCCCCTCGCGGCTACACCCCTCCAGCCTCCTCCTCCGACCACCGCCTAGCGCCTCCGCCGTCCCCTCCTCGCCGTCGACCCGCAGTGCCCTCCACCGCGGCCAGCCCCTCCCTCTCCTCAGCGCATCAGCAGCAGCCCGAGGCCGACCCCCGCCGCTGCTCCGACCGCCTCCGGCCCTCCGCCGCCTCCGCCAGTTTTGCCCCGCCTCGAGCCGGCCGTCCCCGAGCCATCCGCCCCCGTCCAGCAGCCGGCGGAGCTCCGGCGTGTCCAAGCTCAGAAACCCTAACCCTAATTTGGGATTCCGTGTCGGACACGACACGGACACGCCTCAACCCTGATTCCCGGGTCCCCTTCAGGTACGCGTAACTTTCGCCTCGTAGCTCCGTTTTCATTTCCGTAAATTGCGTTGTGAAGCCTGTATGACCCTCTCGGTGTCCGGATAAACTGTTCGGGACATCGCGTCCTGTGGTGATCGTACACCGCGATCCAAAAACAGGAAAAACTAGACCCTGTTTCACCCCCGGAACTGAGTACGCCCCGCCAAACGGGACGACTTGGTCGCGTGCGGTCTTCGCAGATACGTACGTACCGTCGATACGGACGTGTGAGATTTCACGGAAGCTGATTCGGGTGTGCGTGCACACCGGAATCAACGCGTATCCGCGGACATCGCCCCGTATCCGACTTTTCTGCAATTCACCCTAACTTCGTGCACACTCGTCAGATTGAGACGAAACTTGCGCCATCGGACTCGTAGCGATACGCTGGTCCTGTGGGTCAAGTTTGGTTCGATTCTGAGAACGTTGACGAAATCGCGTGTCGTGGGCCCCACAGGCCCCGCTCGACGGGCGATTTTGTGTTCGGCTCATCGGAATCCAAATCTGGAAGTTCCGTTGGGTTCGTATCAGCGTTCCTGACCTGTTGACACTAAGTTTGGTGAATTTGGAGACCTTTGATTCGGACACGTTTTTCGGTGCAAAGCGGGCCCACCGGCGGACCCCGTTTTGACCCGAAACTGCCGTTTTTGCCCTTGTCTCCAAATTGGACCCAAGGACAGGCATTTCTAGCTATTTGATATCTTTTGAGCATGATGGTAATGTCTATTTCAGATTTTGGACTCATCTCTGGACTTTTCCCCCAAGAACCTAACTAACCAGATCCAAACAACAGGCAAGTACCTGCACCTCAAGTTAATCTTCATATATTATGATAATTAATTCCCTGTCTTACATGTACCCTTGATGATTACACATTGTGTTAGAAATGTTGAACTTCATGTCTTGAATATTGGTAGTTCCTGTCTTGTTTTTCATGTCGGGTGGGAGAATACTATGAGGCATGTAGTTTACCCTTTCCCCTGTCGTGACTGCTAGCTTTTGGTACGCGACTGTACCATCAGCCTGATACTCGATTATTCCTGACTGCTAGCCGCCTATGGCGTGCCTGATTAGCCTTATAAACCCCTACATGCCAACTATGTATTCTAAAAACAAATACAAGTACACACATATAGTTTCTGGTTATTTCTTGCTGGCTATTGTAGTTTCATTTCCTGTTTCATTTATTTCTGTTTCTCATATTCCTGTTTGCAGTTAACTCTGAGATAATAATGTTCTGTTAATGCTGTTTCTCAACATGATATCCAATATTTAATTGTCATAAAATATTTAGTTTAACATTGTTGTGCACTGTGTACTTTGCTCCTTTCCTGACTGGATCTGTTGATTTAGGCGATGATGAGGACCTTGCTCCTACTTATTATGGTCCCTATGAGGGGACTGATGATACCTATGAGGAGCCAGAACCCACCCAGGAGACCCCTGCTGCTGAGTAGCTAGTAGTAGCTATCTTTCATTTCTATTTCTTATCTTATTTATCGGGTTTGTCCCCGATTTTAATATTGAATTTCTGTACTTAAACATTTGAATCTGTTGTCACATTTATTTTCAGTTGCAATCTTAAGTTTTATTTCTCATTATTATCTTGCCTATGTTGTTGTGAATGAGCTAGTTAGTAATTATGGATTGACCTAGACAGCGTACTACCGCCGACTCTGCGGCGTAGGCTGGACGTACCCACGCACTCGTGCCCGAACTTCCGGGTGCGGGTCGTGACACATTTTTATGGTGGCCCATGCAGGTCCTATCCTAAAATAGGGTAATACCCTAGGACAGGATATGGAATAAAATTGAGGATTCTAGGAAAAGCTCATTCACAGTATAGCGTCCTTATTTCAATTCTTGATATCATTGCTGCTCAATTTTTCCTATCGCCTTTGATTTCCAAGTATTCTATTCTGATCTTCCTATCCCTTAATCTTTCAGAATGGTCCAGACCAGGAACACAGTAGGAGGCACATCAGAACCAGCTGAGCAGAATATGCCCGAGACTCTTGCACTCCCGCCGCCTCCATCTGTCCCGGCAGTTACCCTAGATGGGGCACAACTGCTAGAAGTGTTCCAGGGATTAGTGGAATCCCAGAAAGAACAGACTGCACTTCTGCGGACCAGCCTCTCAGAAGCTATTAAGTCCCAGGAGTCGCCACTCAAGAGGCCAGGGAGTGCCAAAGACTTCAAGAATCTTAGACCCCTGGAATTCTACGGAACTGAGGGCATTCTCTATGCCGATGAATGGATAGAGAATGTCGAGAGACTCCTGAAGACTGCTCGGGTTCCCGATGATCTCAAAGTGGAGTCCGCAAGCCTGCAACTGTTCGACATTGCTCGAACCTGGTTCAGAGATGAACCCCAACTATCTGCTCCTGACATCATCTGGGAGGACTTCAAGAGGCTATTCAAGGAGAAATTCTACCCCGAAGTGGCTCGGAAAGCTCTCGAAAGCCAATTCGAGAGACTGGAACAAGGTACCCTGACTGTTGATGAATATACTGCTGAATTTAGCAGGTTAAGCCACTTTGCGGAGTACATGGTTCGTACCCCGGAGGACAGAGCCCGTAGATTCAAGAAGGGGCTGTCTCCGGATATTCGCCTTGCTGTCACCACCAGCCGAGCTCGTACCTATGAAGAAATCCTGAGCGTGGCACAAGGCGTAGAGAGAGATATGGGGCACAAACTGAAGCGAGAAAGAGATACCGGAAATGCAGGACCCAACAAACGCCATTTTCAACAACAGCACCAGCAACAACAACAGAGGGCCCCGCAGCAAACTCAGCGTCCTCTCCCTCGAGCTCCAGCACCCCAACCCCAGGCTCAAAGACAGAACCAACAAGCTGCCCCTTGTGGCTATTGCCAAAAACCAGGTCATACTTGGCAAGTCTGCAGGAAGAGGCTAGGTGCCTGCCTCTACTGCGGCTCAGCAGCGCATCAAATGAGGGACTGTCCAGCTGCTCAAGAACGCCCAGTTGCACCAAAGGCTCCAGCCCAGACCAGGGCCCCAGCAGTACAACAAAGGGGACCCCCACTTCCAACACAACAACAACGCTTTGCTCAGCACCAGCAACAACAGAGGGGTGCACCGCAGCAAGGCCGTGCTTATGCAATGACTCTGAAAGAAGCTGAGGCCACAGCAGACGTGATCACAGGTTCTGTGCTTATAAATTCAATACCAGCTATTACTTTATTTGACTCTGGAGCTTCGCATTCATTCATGTCAGTAGATTTCCTTATGAAGCATAGCTTAAGCACTAAACCCCTTAGGAATTGTTATAAGATCATTACCGGTGGAGGAATCATTCCGGTTAGTGATGCATGTAACAATTGTCCTATCACATTATGTGGAAGAGAACTGTACGCTAGACTACTTGTAATGCCAGTGCCCAGTTTTGACATTATACTGGGTATGGATTGGTTAAGTCAATATCATGCCACAATAGACTGTCACAGAGGCAGTGTAATCTTCAGACCCCCTGGCAAGCCAAAATTTGAATTTGCTAGAGGTTCTAGAGAAATGGGTAATAACATAATTTGTGGAGCCCTAGTAACAGAAGAATTGCCATCTATCATCTCTGAATACCTTGATGTCTTCCCTGAAGATCTCCCAGGCCTACCCCCAGACCGAGAAGTTAAATTCTCTATTGACCTAGTGCCAGGAGCAGCACCAGTATCTCAAAATCCCTACAGAATCAACAAGAAGGAGATAATAGAACTAAATGAGCAAATCAAAGAACTAGAAGACAAATGCTTCATTAGGTCTAGTGTCTCACCCTGGGGAGCTCCAGTATTATTTGTGCCCAAGAAGGACGGAACATCCCGAATGTGTATTGACTATAGGGCCTTGAATGCTTTAACAATCAAGAATAAGTATCCCATGCCCCGGATAGATGATCTATTTGATCAGTTGAGTGGAGCTCGGGTATTTTCAAAGATTGATTTGAGGTCTGGTTACCACCAAGTAAGGGTGAGAAAGGAAGACATCCCTAAAACTGCTTTCAATACCCGGAACGGACACTACGAATTCTTAGTAATGCCGTTCGGGTTGACGAATGCTCCAGCAGTTTTTATGAACCTAATGAACAGAGTTTTCCAGCCATACCTAGACAAATTTGTAGTGGTCTTCATTGATGATATTTTGATCTACTCCAAGACCCCCGAAGAACATGAAGAACATTTGAGGTTAGCCTTGGAGACTTTGAGGAAGGAAAAACTTTATGGAAATTTGTCTAAATGTGCTTTCTTCCTAGACAAAGTAGAATTCTTGGGACATATTGTGACTGGAGATGGAATAGCAGTAGATCCTAAGAAGATAGCTGCAGTAGAATCCTGGCCCACTCCAGACTCTGTAGCTGAGATTAGAAGTTTCCTGGGACTAGCTGGCTACTATCGAAAGTTTGTGAAGGACTTTGCTAGAATTGCGGAGCCCATGACAAAATTAACAAGAAAGGATGAAGAGTTCACCTGGACTGATGAATGTCAGCGTGCCTTTGAGGAATTGAAGAAAAGACTGACTTCTGCCCCTATTCTGACCTTACCTTCCGGAACCGGAGGTTTCGCTATTTATAGTGATGCTTCTGGAAAAGGTCTAGGTTGTGTACTGGAGCAGAACAAGAAGGTAATAGCATATGCCTCTAGACAGCTTCGACCTCATGAAAAGAATTATCCAACTCATGATTTAGAATTGGCAGCTGTTATTTTTGCTCTTAAACTATGGAAGCATTATCTTTATGGAGAAAGGGTGGAAATATTTACAGACCATAAAAGTTTAAAATATATATTCACCCAGAAAGAGCTAAACATGAGGCAAAGAAGGTGGCTGGAACTAATGAAAGACTTTGATATTACCCTTCAATATCATCCTGGGAAGGCAAATATAGTTGCTGATGCTCTAAGCAGGTATCCTATGGCGATGTACTTGACTATGGACAGACACCTGCTGGAGGACTTGGAAAGTTTAGGTATTGAAGTAATTATCCCAGGAAAAGAAGGCCAAATGATGAACTTGCAGATTCAGTCTACTTTAATGGACAAGATCAAGGAGACTCAGTTTCAGGACGAAGGCCTGCGAAGCCTTCGAGGTCAAGTGCAAGCTGGACTAGTAGAAGAATTCAGAATTCATGAAGATGGATCACTGAGGCTTGGCGATAGATTATGTGTACCTCAAGGAGACATAAGATAAGAAATTATGCAAGAGGCGCACAGATCGCAATACTCTATACATCCAGGAGCCAACAAGATGTACAAGGACCTGAGAACGCATGTTTGGTGGCACGGCATGAAAAGAGAAGTAGCCAGGTTCGTATCTCGTTGTTTAGTGTGCCAGCAAGTCAAGGCAGAAAGACAAAGACCTGGAGGATTGCTTCAACCACTACCCATTCCGGAGTGGAAGTGGGAACACATTACAATGGATTTTATTTCCGGACTTCCAAGGACACCTAGTGGTAAGGATGCAATCTGGGTGATAGTAGATAGACTGACCAAGTCTGCACATTTTCTACCTTTCAAAGTAGGGCTATCTACAGAGAAGCTGGCAGATTTATATATCAGACATATTGTTAGGCTGCATGGAGTTCCAGTAAGTATTGTCTCCGACCGAGATTCAAGGTTCACCTCTCACTTCTGGAAGAGCTTACAAGCCAGCTTGGGGACGCAACTCAAATTCAGCACAGCTTATCATCCCCAAACCGATGGACAATCGGAACGTACAATCCAGACACTTGAAGATATGCTCCGTACATGTGTTCTGGATTTTGGAGGATCCTGGGAAGACTACCTACATCTGGTGGAGTTCTCTAATAATAACAGTTATCAAGCCAGCATCGAGATGACTCCATTTGAAGCTCTGTATAGACGAAGATGTCGTACCCCGCTATCATGGGATGACGTTGGAGAAAGAGTCTTGCTGGGACCAGAGATGGTGATCGATTCAGCTGAGAAGGTAAAGCAAATAAGGGACAGACTTCGAGTGGCTCAAGACAGGCAACGACATTGGGCAAATAGCCACCGAAGGCCCTTAGAATTTGAGGTAATTAAATTTATGAAATTCAAGTCAATTTAAACATTTTGCTTATGGAACTAAGACTTGATTATGACTCTATTTTAAGGTTGGAGAGCTGGTGTTCTTAAAGATTTCTCTGACACGTGGCACCATTAGGTTCGGAAGGAGTGGAAAACTCAGCCCAAGATTCATTGGACCTTTTGGCATTCAGGAGAAAATCGGAGAAGTGGCATACCGTCTGGCATTGCCACCCTCTCTGGAAGGAGTCCATAACGTCTTCCACGTGTCGCAGCTGAGGAAGTACGTGTCAGACCCCAGCCACATTTTGGATCACTCAGAGCTCGAAGTAGGCCCAAGTCTGACTTACCAAGAGCAACCCGTGGAGATACTGGATCGCTCGGAGAAAGTCCTACGGAACCAGGTTATCTCCCTGGTTCGCGTAGCTTGGAAGCACCATTCCCCCGGCGAATCCACCTGGGAGCGAGAAGACGAGATTAGAGAGCGATACCCCTATCTTTTTGAACCCTGAGGTGTATTTTATTTCTCGGCCTTTCTTTTCGTGCCTTGTTATTCTTAAAATTTCGAGGACAAAATTTTTGTAAGTTGGGTAGGTTGTAAACCCCCTGAATTTTCAAATTATTAAATCTTGGATTTTTTCCAATTTTCTGGAATTTTCTGGGAATTTTCTGTAATTAAAATCAAGGTTTTTAATTAATAAATAATTTTTAATTGGCAATAAATAATATTAAAATATCATGAAAATAATATTTTTGGATGTAAAATGGAAAACTGGACTTAGGGTAATTTTTCTGGATTTTTCTGGGCCTCAGACCTATTTTTAAATGCCTAAAAACTGTTTTATTAATTAATTAATTAATTAACTATTTTTAATTATTATTTTTTTTTTTTTTTTTTTTTTCTGGGCCGGCCCGGCCCAGTGGGCCGAAGCCCAGCCCAGCCCGCTGCCTTTCCGGGTCGGGTCGGGTCGGGCAACCCGACTCGCTAGTCACCCGACCGCCTCCGACCCGGTCCCCCCCTCTCTCCCTCGCCTCCGCGTCGCGCGCCGCCTCCGCCGCGCCCTCCCCCCGCACCGGCCGGCCACCTCACCCCCACGTTCTTCCCGGCCCGCCTTTCCCGGCCACGAACCACCCCGACACCCCTATAAATCACCCCCCCTCGCGGCTACACCCCTCCAGCCTCCTCCTCCGACCACCGCCTAGCGCCGCCGCCGTCCCCTCCTCGCCGTCGACCCGCAGCGCCCTCCACCGCGGCCAGCCCCTCCCTCTCCTCAGCGCAGCAGCAGCAGCCCGAGGCCGACCCCCGCCGCTGCTCCGACCGCCTCCGGCCCTCCGCCGCCTCCGCCAGTTTCGCCCCGCCTCGAGCCGGCCGTCCCCGAGCCATCCGCCCCCGTCCAGCAGCCGGCGGAGCTCCGGCGTGTCCAAGCTCAGAAACCCTAACCCTAATTTGGGATTCCGTGTCGGACACGACACGGACACGCCTCGACCCTGTTTCCCGGGTCCCCTTCAGGTACGCATAACTTTCGTCTCGTAGCTCCGTTTCCATTTTCGTAAATTGCGTTGTGAAGCCTGTATGACCCTCTCGGTATCCGGACAAACTGTTCGGGACATCGCGTCCTGTGGTGATCGCACACCGCGATCCAAAAACAGAAAAAACCAGACCCTGTTTCACCCCCGGAACTGAGTACGCCCATCCAAACGGGACGACTTGGTCGCGTGCAGTCTTCGCAGATACGTACGCACCGTCGATACGGACGTGTGAGATTTCGCGGAAGCTGATTCGGGTGTGCGTGCACACCGGAATCAACGCGTATCCGCGGACATCGCCCCGTATCCGGCTTTTCTGCAATTCACCCTAACTTCGTGCACACTCGTCAGATCGAGACAAAACTTATGCCATCGGACTCGTAGCGATACGCTGGTCCTGTGGGTCAAGTTTGGTTCGATTCTGAGAACGTTGACGAAATCGCGTGTCGTGGGCCCCACAGGCCCCGCTCGACGGGCGATTTTGTGTTCGGCTCATCGGAATCCAAATCTGGAAGTTCCGTTGGGTTCGTATCAGCGTTCCTGACCTGTTGACACTAAGTTTGGTGAATTTGGAGACCTTTGACCCGGACACATTTTTCGGTGCAAAGCGGGCCCACCGGCGGACCCCGTTTTGACCCGAAACTGCCGTTTTTGCCCTTGTCTCCAAATTGGACCCAAGGACAGGCGTTTCTAGCTATTTGACATCTTCTGAGCATGATGGTAATGTCTATTTTAGCTTTTGGACTCATCTCTGGACTTTTCCCCCAAGAACCTAACTAACCAGATCCAAACAACAGGCAAGTACCTGCACCTCAAGTTAATCTTCATATATTGTGATAATTAATTCCCTGTCTTACATGTACCCTTGATGATTACACATTGTGTTAGAAATGTTGAACTTCATGTCTTGAATATTGGTAGTTCCTGTCTTGTTTTTCATGTCGGGTGGGAGAATACTAGGAGGCATGTAGTTTACCCTTTTCCCTGTCGTGGCTGCTAGCTTTTGGTACGCGACTGTACCATCAGCCTGATACTCGATTATTCCTGACTGCTAGCCGCCTATGGCGTGCCTGATTAGCCTTATAAACCCCTACATGCCAACTATGTATTCTAAAAACAAACACAAGTACACACATATAGTTTCTGGTTATTTCTTGCTGGCTATTGTAGTTTCATTTCCTGTTTCATTTATTTCTGTTTCTCATATTCCTGTTTGCAGTTAACTCTGAGATAATAATGTTCTGTTAATGCTGTTTCTCAACATGATATCCAATATTTAATTGTCATAAAATATTTAGTTTAACATTATTGTGCACTGTGTACTTTGCTCCTTTCCTGACTGGATCTGTTGATTTAGACGATGATGAGGACCTTGCTCCTACTTATTATAGTCCCTATGAGGGGACTGATGATACCTATGAGGAGCCAGAACCCACCCAGGAGACCCCTGCTGCTGAGTAGCTAGTAGTAGCTATCTTTCATTTCTATTTCTTATCTTATTTATCGGGTTTGTCCCCGATTTCAATATTGAATTTCTGTACTTAAACATTTGAATCTGTTGTCATATTTATTTTCAGTTGCAATCTTAAGTTTTATTTCTCATTATTATCTTGCCTATGTTGTTGTGAATGAGCTAGTTAGTAATTATGGATTGACCTAGACAGCGTACTACCGCCGACTCTGCGGCGTAGGCTGGACGTACCCACGCACTCGTGCCCGAACTTCCGGGTGCGGGTCGTGACAAGGTGCACTAGCAGTCGCCCGCTCACGCAGCCTAAGATACTCGGCCTAGAAAGGTTTGGAAACTCGATAATTGCCTAAGTTATATTAAAATTAACACAAAGTAAAGTAATACTTACATAGGTCTGTGAGGCCCTCTCATCAATGAGATTTCCGTCCTTGCGATGGGTGGCCAAGAAGACGGTCACCATGTTTGCATCCTCACCCCTCTGTACCTGTTAAAAATATATTATTTATTACTAAACTTAAACATTTTTTCCAAGTACCATTTTATGGTACTTATATTAAAATAATATATTTTAAAAGAAAAAACATACCAAACGACGGAAATATTCTGTCATCGAAATCGAACCACCACACCACTTGGCAGCATTCTGCCTAGCCGCCTTGGCCTTCTTAGACCTTTCCTTGTAGCTCGGATCGTCGAATCTAGCCCTCATCGCAGTCCACTGCTCAGGCGTGATCCAACCTTGGATCGGTTTTGCAGTACGATCACGAGCCTTCTGGTCATCCAGAGCATCTCGGATAAGCTTGGCGGCAACGGTAGGAAAGAGCCGCTCGATCAACTTGGCCCGGTGCGGAGGATAAAAATACGTTTGCTACAATAAATAATTTAGTAAGTTAGCATCACGAATAGGTTATATAATATGTATAAATTAGAGGATTTAATTAATATACTTTTACCTGGAAGTGCGCAAACCAGAACGCCTTCCTCTCCTCCGGAGCCTCAGAGTAGTTGATCCAAGGGCCACCGTAGTGGTTCCTCAGAAATTGGCCCAGGCGTCTCTGAACCGAGGATGGACAATATCTATACAGAGATAATAATTTAGATTACTGAAAAAGTCAATATACGATGAATAAAGAGAAACACAAATATATACTAAACCATCTAATTGACTTACTTTGTACCGTCGGCCCAAATCTCTGTCCCCGTCTCCTCCGGAGGTGCGCATGGAGGATCTTTCTGATGCTGGGACAACGTGGGCACGACCTCCTCGATATGCTCATCTGTCCCCATGGTTCCTTCAGCAGGAGAAACGCTGGACGAGGGTGTACTATCACGCCAGGAACTACTCGTCCCAACAGTCGGAGATGTGAGTGATCGATATACTGGAGTACTGGGCGACGATGATCCGAAACCAACAGTAGGCAGTACCGGAGTGGCACTCCATCTACCTCGGGACCTGCCGAATCCTCCGCGTCGTCCTGTCATATCTGATAACAACATATGATGAGTATAGAGAAACACAAATATATAGTACATTCTACAGTCGAAATGTGATGCATATTTTAAAGCATTCTACAGTCAAAATATAATACATATATTCGTTAATGGGTACATCTACTTCGTCAATTTTTCAACCTTGATCTACATTCTACAGTCAAAATATAGTTACGTTCTACATGCAATATATTTTATTTTCAATTATCTTCAGAAAATTTATCTTGTTCGCCTTCCTCGTCCTCCTCTTCCTCTTCCTCGTCTTTACTTTCATCTACTTCGTCGTCCTCTTCGGATAATTCTATATCTTCTACATTATTACTCGTGTAATGAGTAACTTCCGTTGAGTCCACATCTACAATATTTGTTACAAGAGGTAGATCGTCCTCCTAATAAGCTATTTCGTTAATGTCAAAGGTATTTCTAGTTTTAGTCTTGCATACTGCCCACCAATCCGACCTTGCTGTCCCCCGTCTAGGATAAGTTGTGAAGTACACGAGCTGAGCCTGACTTGATAGGACAAATGGTTCGTAGCCTTGATATCTACGCTTGTAGTTTATATCTACAAGGCCATGCTTGTCAATTTTCTAATCTTGATCTTGAATCGGATCGAACCATTCACACCTGAATAGCACGATATTAGCAGGTTCTATGCCATAATTATATGTCAACTCCATAATCTCTCGTAAGATGCCAAAAAAATCATTGCCCGGATTGACGTCTTTGTAGTTCGAAGATTTGATACACAAACAACTATTTTTCCTGGAATCAAAATCCAGAAAGCTGTCTCTGATAGGAGCATTTGTTGACTTGAACCTGAACCCATTCACACAGAAACTTGACCATATTTTTACGGCAGTAATTGATCCCTTGGCTAGAGTTCTAACAGATTCAGTCTCGGGTGATATTAGACGATCGACCTAAATACCAAAGTAGCGATAGTAAGTTATTTGTTTTGCAAGTGCAGAAATAAAAAATAATTACCAAGCATCTTACATATACGCTCAACCAAGAAGGAAAATGGCATCTCATATCTTGTTCTACTTCTTCGTCTGTTATGTAGGGTCTAACCGACCTTAACTCATCATTATATGTGCTGAAAAATAATGAAGCAACTGCTGATTAGTAGCATAATAGTATCTTATACTATTACATTGAGATGATGTAAACGTAGACGTATTAATTACTTACCCCTCTAGCTTCTCCACTTCATCCTCGTCGCAATTGAGTAATATATACAATTAAGCAGCCCTTAGCTCATCGTCATTCAAATATCTCTTCTTCATTATTCCCGAAGACTTTTCGGACGCATTGAATACTTTGAGTATTGCCTCATTAGATTCCTGATATGCGTCGTCGTTTTTCGGAGCTTTCGTCCTATTAGTAGCAACATGCGGTTTGAAATACGTCAAGCAAAAGTTTATAATCTTCTCGAGAACATAAGCTTCACAAATAGAGCTTTCAACCCGTGCCTTGTTTTTCACCTTTCTCTTTAGGTGATTCAGATGCCGCTCGAAGGGGTACATCCATCGATAACCGATAGGACCACCAACACGTGCCTCATAGGAAAGATGAATTGGCAAATGCTCCATAGAGTCGAAGAATCTGGGAGGAAACACCTTCTCGAGCTTACATAGTATTACCGCAATGTCCTTCTCTTGCTTTTCTAGACGATCGACGAGCAACTTAGAACAACAAAGATCTCTGAAGAATATGCACAACTCTGTCAATGGGTCCCAAACGACCTGCGGTAAGAATTCCCGAAATGCAATCGGAATTAACCTCTCCATGAATACGTGACAATCGTGGCTCTTCATACCCACCAGTTTGTTCTCCTTGAGGTCGACGCATCTTCTCAAGTTCGACACGTACCCGTCTGGAAACTTTAGACCCTGAATCCACCTACAAAGTCTACCTTTATCCTCTTTATCCAGTGAGAAAACTGACTTAGGTTGCTTTAACTTTCCATTCCCCTCCTCTATCAAATACAATGCAGGACGTCTACATATTTCTTCTAAGTCCAACCTGGCCTTCGGATTATCTTTCATCTTCCCCTTTACCTCTATTACAGTATTAATTATGTTATCAAACACATTCTTCTTGATATGCATGATATCAAGGTTATGTCTGATCAGATTGGTGCTCCAATATGGCAGATCCCAGAATATACTCCTCTTCGTCCAGTTATGGGTGCGACCAAATCCGTCACACTTGTATCCCTTAGCAGGCTCTTCGATAGCACTTGGTAAATCTTTTACCTCTTCCCATATCGTGCATCCGGGCCACCTTGGCGGTCGATTGGCCTTCTCCACAACTCCCGCACGAAAAGTATTCCGGTTCCTCCGGTACGGATGATCCTTCGGCAAAAATTGTCGATGACAATCGAAGAAGCACGGTATGCCTCCGTATTTCAAACGGAAAGCCTGAGTACGGTCCATGCAATACGGACATGAGAGACGACCATGGGTGCTCCATCCCGATAATATTCCATAGGCCGGAAAGTTGTTGATGGTCCACATAAGTGCTGCCCTCATCTGAAAATTTTGCTTTCTAGAAACATCGTACTTGTTGGCACCTACTTCCCACAGCTGATTCAACTCATCTATCAAAGACTGTAAAAATACATCGATGTTCCTCTTCGGATTGTTCGGACCCGGGATAATAACGGTTAGGAACATATACGGAGTCTTCATGCACATCCAAGGCGGTAGATTGTACGGAGTGACGATCACAGGCCAACACGAATATTGGGAGCCCGAAAGTCCGAATGGGGTAAAACCGTCAGAGGAGAGCCCCAATCTGACATTACGTGCTTCCTCGGCAAAATGTGGATACTCTCGATTAAAGTGCTTCCATGCTTCTCCATCGGATGGATGATCCAATACTCCTTCGATCTATTTTCGCATGTGCCAACTCATGTTTTCTGCAGTCTCCTTAACCATAAACAACCGCTGCAACCGCGGCGTCAAAGGCAAGAAGTGCATCAAATCGGTAGGCTTCCTTGCACCGACAGACTTTTCTCTAACAGTGGCCTTGTAGCGATCAGCACCACAGAATCTGCACGCATCTTCATCCTTGTCGTCTTTGTAGTACAACATGCACCCGTTGCGACATGCATCGATTTTCTCGTATCCCATCCAAAGCGATCTCACCATCCTATTAGATCGATAGAAGTCTTTAGGCAACTTTGCACCCTCGGGCAAGATCTCTATAATCAAATCGAGCAGTCGATTATAGCATTCTTGCGACATGTTAAAATTGGACTTGATGCTCAATAATCTTGTAACCACCTCCAACGGTGAATGATTCTCACAACCAGGATATAGTGGAGTCCTTGCATTCTCCATTAACTCCATAAACTTTGCAGCATCGGCATTCGGTGCCTCCTCAGCTGCATCATAATTATACGAATTGAAACTAGGTCCCACCGCATCATAATTGTCCGGATTGAAACTAGGCCCCGTCGTATCATAAACCATGTTCACCAACCCGTCGTCGTAAGCATCGTGGTCGTGGACATCCATATACGGCTCCACATAGGGCTTCGACTCCGATGCTAGAGATACAAGTTCTCCGTGCGCGGTCCACTGATAGTAATTCGGCGTGAAGCCCTTCGAGTATAAATGATATGTAACTTCCACTTCTGGATGATATTTCCTGTTGTGACATCTCACACACGGACACTTAATTTTGGTACCGTCCATGTACTGAGGGAAAGCCTTGGCGAACTGTAGGAACTGCTGTACACCCTCAATGAATTCATCCCGCACATCGCATATGTCATCAGGATGACGGTTGTACATCCACGAACGATGACGCAGATAGTAATTCATATCTATTTATAGATACTTCTGCAAAAATGATAGTATGTATCATATAAATCATTACATACAGTGGTTTATCACCTAACTTCATAACTTAACCGTACTATAAAAATTATAACTGATATAATACATACTTTTATTTATCAAAGTCTAAAATAAGCAATATTCAAAACAACTGACCATTTATCAAAGTCTAAAATAAGGAATACTTTTATTTCATAACTGATATAATACATACTTTTATTTATCAAAGTCCAAGAGCCCTTGAAATGATAAACAGGGTTAACTAGTTAATGGTGATATTTCTAAGCCACTTCTAGATCCATACTAGTTTATACTAGTCAATACTAGGTTAATACCTTGCTACACTATGTCTTCTAGGTCGTGCTAGGATATTCTACTTTGAAATTAAGTACTCTACTATCCACACTGAGAGCCTCTTACCCTTGGCCTGGCACCTTGCACTTCATCCTTATACTTGCTCACTGGACTACAACCCAGTTAAGGGTTGTATTGGCATACAACAAGTGCTTGTTGCTGCCTTGCCATTGCTCAAGCATACAAGTGTTTGATGCTTCTCAAGTGTGCACCAACACTCTCCCACTACAGAAGATGACAGGAACCAATGCCCTCCTCACAGTGCCAACCCGACACCACTACAACACATTGCCAGCTTGTCTAATGCACTAGGCCAAACTGAATTGAGTTTTGTTCCTGAAGCCTCATAGTTCAGTAGTGACACCCACACACAACTGGACTCTTCTACCCTCTCCCACATCAAGCACAGCTAGAAGATACTATGAACACCAACACAGATAACAGTAGCTATACACACACACACACACACACACACACACACACACATATATATATATATATATATATATATATATATATATATATATATATATATATATATATATATATATCGAGATACAACTATATATGCATACACTCTCTCATATGCAAATAGATAATACACCAATTTACATATACATATCATATGATACTCTAAGGCATAAATATACACACACACACAACCACTAGTCTAATTCACAAATATTTGGTGTGCAACACCAAGATACTCTAGGATACATCCACCATACACCACACCACCATGATACCAACCCTCAATTCACATGGACACATCCAATAGATCAAATATTGTGTGTGTGTCAGTGTGTGTCTGTGTGTGTGTGTCGTGCCTGTGGCAGTATCAGTGTCAGTGTCAGTGTGACTGTATGTGTGTGTGTGTGTGTGTACGTCTGTGTGTGTGTGTGTCGTGTGTGTCGTGTGTGTCTGTCAGTGTCTGTGTGCGTGTGTCGTGTCTGTGTGCGTGTGTCGTGTCTGTCAAGTGTGTCTTGTGTCAGTGTCACATGAGAGAGGGAAAGAGAGAGAGAGATTACCTAGAGCTCGAGGAGGAGGAGGGGGATGCCGGAGTAGCCACAGCCGTGGAGAGCCGGTCGCCGAAGAGGGGGGGCGGGAGAAATCGAAAAGTTTTAAAAATTTTGACATATGAAGAAAAAGAAAACTGAGCCCTAATTAACCAAAATTTAGCGACGTTTAGCGACGTCAAATAAAAACGTCGCAAAAATAAAATTTAGCGACGTCAAAGACGTCGCTAAATACGTTGCTAAATATTTTCGATAGATACGTCGCTAATTACGACGCTACACGTCGCTAAACCAGATATTTTAGCGACGTTTAGCGACCTTAATTGAACTTATAGCGACTAATCTTTTAAAATCTTAATAAAAGTCGCTAAATGTCGCTAAATGTCGCCATTTAGTGACGTCTAGCGACGATTTTTACGGAGTCGCTAATTTAGCGACGTTTTTAATTGGAGTCGCTAAAATACGTCGCTAATCCCGCTTTTTCTAGTAGTGACTATTGTGGTGCGACGGTTCAACCCTTGTCCTTGTTTGGTTGTAGGATTGCGCCAATGTATCACAATAGGTCATGTACCAAAGCTGTATATTATATATATATATATATCTTAGCTTGTACAATGGTATGGTGTGTCCTAGTTTATATTGATGTGTCATATCTTTGTCGTATTTATAATTGGTTAGTCGTACCCTGTCTCGGAGTAGTGCGGCACTTCTTATTCTTGTTTGGTAGTAGGGGTGTCATACTGCTCTGATGAAAGGTTATACACTTGCCGTTGTGGCATGGAATTTTCTATTTTATGTACTTTATTGGTTTTTGCTTCATTCACTTGTGCTCCTTTGTGGTACTTGCTATCGGGGCTTAACCCCGCTGGTTTTGTTTGGCCAGGTTTAGTAGCAGAGCTCGAGGATCCTGTCCTGTAACTAACCGATGGCGCACACCAGGAGGATATCCGTCGAGAAACTTGAGTGAGTTTTTTTCTTCTCCACTATGAGTATCATTCTGCTTTACCATTTGGCGTTTAGCCGACGGCACTTGTTAGCCGATTTAACTGGACATTAGTTCCTCTACATGATTGTATATTATTCAGACCGCGGCTGACTTACAGTCATGTAATCTTGACAATGCACTAGTGTATCATCCTGTATAACTAGTTTTATGATCATTCTGATAGAGCGTCAGGGACGCCTAACTGCTTTATTTTACATTCATTCTTAATTGTTTCTTGGTTGATGATGGTTGATGATTGAGACATAGATGTTATTGACCCTATGTGACTTGATTATGGCATGCACCCCCTTGTCTCTTGACAACCTTAGCACATTGTAGCTTACTTCGGTATTCTACAAGGTGTGGTTGACTGAGTCACTCTCCCGCTCTCCAGTATTCTGCTTCTGGGGCGTGACAAGGTTTTAGTGGGGGTGTCCTACTACTTGGATGAAAGGTCATATGCTTGCCGTTGTGGCACAAACTTTCCTATTTTATGTACTTTATTGTTTTTTGCTTTATTCACTTGTGCTCCTTTTTGGTACTTGGTATCGTAGCTTGACCCTGTTGGTTTTGTTTGGCCAGGTTTAGTAGCAGAGCCCGAGAATCCTGTCATGTATCTGACCGATGGCGCACACCAGGAGGATGTCCGCCGAGGAACTTGAGTGGGTTTCTTCCCCCACTATGAGTATCATTCTGCTTTACCATTTGGCGTTTAGCCGACGGCACTTGTTAGTCGTTTAACTGGATATTAGTTTCTCTGCATGATTATATATTATTCAGACCGCGATCGACTTACAGTCATGTACTCTTGACAATGCACTAGTGTACCATCCTGTATAACTAGTTTCATGATCATTCTGATAGAGCGTCAGGGACGCCTAACTGCTTTATCTTACATGTTCATTCTTAATTGTTTCTTGGTTGATGATTGAAACATAGATGTTCTTGACCCTAGGTGACTTGATCGTAGCATGCACCCCCCTTGTCTCTTGACAACATTAGCATATTGTGGCTTACTTTGGTATTCTACAAAGTGTGGTTGGCTGAGTCACTCCCCCGCTCTCCAGTATTCTGGTTCTGGGGCGTGACAATAATACTTCCTTATGGTTTGTTTATCTTAACTTTTATCTGGGTATTGGATCATGACTTTTCAATCATATAATTGTGTTTACTTTATTTATTTCATCGTTCTTGTATCGAGAACTTGCATTTCTTTGATGACCTAGTATTTGCTCACTAGATAAAGGCATGCCTGAGGAAGAGACACTTCCATCATACAACGGGGATGAGTCTGAAAAATATTTGATGCTGAGGGTATAGCAGCAGGTTCTTTTCTGTAGTTGTATAGTCTTTTTATGTAAATTATCTTTTGAGACAGAAACTAGACTTGTGAGATGTAAATATGGATGGTCTGATGTTTATAGATGTGAATTATTCTCAATTCATCAATGGCTTAGTGATGTCCATACTTTTATTCTAGAAATTTACATGCGACAATAACGATACAAATACATATGTGTGTTTGGCACATAGTCTGGTATGACTTGCCGTATTCTGGAAGTGGAACATGACAGTGGAAGGATAATAATGACTAAGACAGTTGTCCTCCACTCGACAGCCAAGGACATACTCCTATTAATGTACGACCGGACCAACCAACGGTTGCTCCAATTGGCCAGGAGCATCTACTAGGATATACACCAATGGACCCACTTGGTAGAGCCCATGAACCCATAGGAAGACCAAACAGTAGTATACATTAAGAGGCAATAATACAATAATTTCTGCTCTAATTTTCATGGTTATAAATACTCCTATGACTGATGGGACAAGTAGGCACAATCATTGTCACTCTCTTTCCTCTTTAAACTTTTGGACTATGTTATGTTATGACTACAATCAAATGCCTACAATTCTTACAACCATCACGTGACGGCCATCTATTGAAAGAGGGAGAAGAGGTGAGATCCGGTGGCTGTTCGGATGACTGTCACGTGACAGAAATGTTATGTGATAACTGTTTATTGGAGAGATAGGTGGGACCGAACAGTTGAGAATTGTAAAATGGTTTTAAACATTTGGTAGTAAACTTAGCATTATTATAAACTTTTCTGTCATCTGATTTATCATTTAGTCATTGAAGTGACGTCCGACCAAGCACCTCATTTGTGATTGTGCCTTTGTGCAGGAACGAACAACCTTTTTCCCATTCCAACAAGTCCAAAGAGGAGCCGAACACTAAGCCCAAGAAGCCTAGGATCCACTAAACGATCGATATTGTACAACATCAGATGACTACCATGGTGGCATTGTGACGGAGAACAACTTGAATTTTCGATTATTTAAAAAAAATTATTAAGATAAATCAAAATATAGAGAATTTTATCTTTGAGTTGGTTAGGGTTAGTTAGGGATTGACTTATCTTATGAATAAACGCTTAAAGATTTAGTCTATCTTCTTTTGATTGTTTTGTAGCTTATAAATAGTTTGTAATTTTATAAGTTATGGAATCGAAGAATTAAGAATGAGAAATCTATTTTGAGTTTGTATGGTGCGATGCCAAAACTCTAAAGTGGATCTCTCGATCTTATTTCCTTCTCTGCTTCCGATATTGACTCTCCAAATAATCTTAATTGTTATTTTATATTTCTATTATAATTTTTTGTGATAAATTTATAATAGTTGTTGTTCACTCTTCAATTAAAAATTTTGCACCCAAATTTTCTCAAATCTCTAATTTCATAAAAATTATCTCTACTTTAGGTCTCTATCCCGCGTCAAATTGGTAACAGAGCTAAATCTTGATTTAAAAATATTTTATGCGTAGGTAGGTAAGATATATAAAAAAAATGTCTACACAAAATTTATGTCAACAAAGTAGAAACTATTGCTAAAAAAATGTTTACGGTACACAGTTCAAGATACATGTATGATAAGTCAACTACTTTATTATGATCATAATATAAAGTAGAAACTATTGCTAAAAGTGATCATATGTCTTTACAAAATTCATTTATTGAACCTAACGAATCTAAAATAGTTGACTTGTCTACACAAGTAGAGTTCCACTCGGAGTCAATCACGTCGTTAGATTACCCATTAGTTGAATCCAAGGAACCTATCATAGTTAAGGAACAAATCAGGTATGGGGTTGAAACTAGGTCTAGATTTAAAACAAAATTCAATTTTCATATTTATATATAATCCCTAGAAGAATTAAATAGGTATGATCGTTCCAGTAAATTTAAAGAACCTATTGAGTCTTCCAAATATTTTGAACATGTCCCAATAATCAATCCGGTAAACAATTTCTATTAATTTTTTATTACAAATAATTGTAATAATTTGCAGAAAATAGTAATTGATTGTAGGGACGATCATTTTGCTTCTTTGGATGCATCGACACAACTACCAGTTATTGAGGAGCTTCATGATAGGTCATTGTTGGACATTGTGCTTCTTCTGCCTCCACAACCATCAGTGCCATGCACCGTAAAATTTTGTCATCTTGTTAGAAGCCTCAATATTGACTACCTTGTCGAAGAAAAGGCCTCCGCCATGGTCGATTTTGAGGACATTATCAGGAGCATAATTCTCGGATTTCATTCTTATATGATTCACCAGGAGGTAAATTTTTTGAAGCAAAGGAGAAGAGAACAACTTGGATTTAACTTCTGACTCGTTTACGACAGACTCCGTAGGTTCTACTAATAAATTTTGTAAGGACATATGATCACCGTTAACAATAGATTCTACTTTTTATGAAAAAATCTTCAAACAACTTTTTTTTCAGCAAGCATTATATGATATATAACATCGATTGTCGCACAAAATTATTGCGAAAAATTTTGTGTAGACATTTGTTTGGGTCTTACCAACGTATAAAAATATTTATAAACTAGAGTTTAGCTCTGATACCAATTTGACGCGAGACGGAGACCAAAAGTAGAGATAATTTTTATGAAATTAGGTATTTGAAAAGATTTGTGTGCGAAAGTTTTAATTGAAGAGTGAACAACAACTTTTATAAATTTATCACAAAAATTATAATAGAAATACAAAATAATAATTAGGATTACCGTTGGAGAATGATGGAAAACAACTTTATTGTTATCTTTTAGTTTTTTCTGTTATTTTATATAGAGAGTATCTTTCTGTTTTATTAGTTAGGAATTAAGATAAGCCTTTAGACATTGGCTTTATCTTTTTTTATTTCTTGAGAGCCTATAAATAGTTTATAATTTCATAAGTTATGGAATCGAAGAATTAAAAAATAAGAAATCTATTTTCAAGTTGTATGGTACGATGCCAAAACCCTGAAGTGGATCTCTCGATCTTATTTCCTTGTCTTCTTTATAGAGAGTATCTTTCTGTTTTATTAGTGAAGAAGACTGCCTCATTTACGCTGCAGTTATGACAACTGCTACCCACGTTCAAATAATCTTCCGAATCTGCGTGTGATACGTATCTCTTTATAAGGTAACGCGTATAACTGCTTCTCGATGACCATGGCATGCAAGCCACGTAGATAACTGTACCTTGCATAAAGATGGCTGGCGTAAAAGCCAAATAACTGTCTCCTTGGCGTAAAAGCCAAATAGTTGTCTTGTTGGCGTAAAAGCCAAACTCTGTCTTGTTGGCGTAAAAACCAAACTCTGCGTAAAACTTGATGGTTCATGAATAATAGATAACCAGGGTAAAATAGCCAATTATCCATCATGACTGAGGTTTTGAGCGTATTATGAGCTAAATAGCCTTATCACATACTTTTGCAAATATGGCCGAGTTGGCGTATTTCGAGGAGATAGCATACGGCGTACTCCTATAGTTGAAAATAGCCTGGTTGGCGTAAAATGCAAGGATGGTGATGTGAGCGTATTAGTCACAGTTTTAGCTCTTCCCCGTCATGACAAAATCTGAAGAATAGAACCAAATCTCGTGCATTAAATGCAGAGATATGCTCCCATCTCGTGTATTAAATGCAGAGATATGCCTCGAGCTCTATGCATGAAACAGCTTTTGACGTGGCGTCTAATTTTGTCTCATCTTGAGCGTAAAACTCCTTTTTGCCCATCTAGAATAGGCAGCGTATTCTTTGAATGCGTAAAAACGACTTGTATCAAGAATATGTAACTAAACGACAGCCTGGGTCTCTGTGCAAAATTATCATCACAACCGTCCTCTCGATCATCGTGCAGTACTTTTGTCAGGAGTCAGGTTCGCTGCTTTGTCTGACAAATTCATCCGAGGAATACGAAGAGTTCCTCGTACAACTTTACGTTGCATTAAAAACAAACGTATTTTGAACTTTACGTAGGAGGGTAAAGTAACCTTTTACGCTAAACAGCTCTAAAGCCCTATTTTACGCGTACAGCTCTGAAGCCATGTTTTACGCCACACAGTCCTGAGGCTCTGTTTTACGCGTACAGCTCTGAAACCATGTTTTATGCCACACAGTCTTGAAGTTCTGTTTTACGCGTATTGCTTTGAGGCTCTGCTTTACGCTGACTTCATGTATGTTGGGGAGTTTAACTGTATAATACGCACATAATTCTCCAGCATATTTTATGCTTCTACAAGACCCCCTTCAAAGTTTTCAAATTCCTTGTAATTTGAAATACTTTGAATGAAGCATGAAATGGTCAATTGTAACTGACTTTTTCGAGTGTAAAACTCAGATTAATATATACGCGTATAATGCTAACTGATATGTCTCGCGTAATGCGTAAAACCATAGATCCGTAACATCTGAGCGTAAAAGCTTCCGAGGGTAAATTCGTAGATCTGTAGCTTCTGAGCGTAAAAGTTTTTGAGCATAAAATCGTAGATCTGTAGCTTCTGAGCATAAAATCGTAGATCCGTTAAGCAGCATGATGACCTGTCTTCCTTTTCAAATGATCGGCTGACGTGGTCCTGAATCATAACCGACTATTAAAAATCGGATTTGGTTCAGGATTCGGAGTCACTTGTGAACTCTATAAATAGGCCTCGGTCATGAGAGAGAGAGAAACCCTTCATCTGTCTCTGCAAAACCCTTCGTCTCTTTCTGAGAACTCTTCGTCTTCGTCTCTTTTCTGAGAACTCAGATTCGCCATGGCACCGAAACAGGTCTCCGCTGCTAAGGGAAATAAAGCCGCTTCCTTATCTCGCTCCTCTGCTCAAGCACGAGTGACTCCTACTAGGCCAAGCGAGGCTCGTTCTGAACGAAGTATTCCGCCTCTAGCTGCGCTTCGGGCATCACAGGTAAAGACTTCGAGAGGAGAAACTATTCGCACACGTACGTGTATGCGCAAACACGCCCACAGTCCTAATGTGTCAGCATAAAACTCTATATTTTTGCAGTCTGGCGTAAAAACTCAGACTGTCAAATTTTAGTGTATACTGCAAACCTTGCGTTTTACGCACTGGAAGTAAATTCCAGCGTAAAACTCAATTTTTTGTAGTCTGGCATAAAAACTCAGACTGTTAGGTTTTGGCATAAAAGGCTAACCTTGAGTTTTACGCACTGAAAGTAAATTCTAGCGTAAAACCCAGATTTTTGCAGTCTGGCATAAAAATGCAGACTGTTAGGTTTTGGCGTATACTGCAAGAGTGTAGCACCTTACGTTTTACCTACTGAAAATAAATTCCAGCGTAAAACTGACTTATTCTCTTGCTTTTTGCAGTGGACCTACAGATCTCCCCTCTGACTGAAGTGATGGGCTCTGCTGCTGGAATGCTGAATTCCAACTACTTGGAGGATTTGTCCCACGTGACTTTCCCCATCTCTGGAAACGAGTATCCTCAAGAAAGGAGAACTTTGATCTCGACCCAAGGAGAACGAATGTTGCTGATTATGATCAGTGGGGAGCCCTTGACGTACATAGACGGCACTGAGTATAAGAAACCAGCTTTCCTATTTAGGGACGTTATTGATAAGAAGTCTCAGACCAAAGAAAGATTGGGTACTTTCTGCTGAGGGAACGATCATGTAGCTGCCAAATATGCCCAGAGATTATCCTATCTCTGCATTCTTTCATGCCACATATCCCAGAAAGATGGCATGGACTCTGACTCCCGATCTTCACGGCCAGCCAGGGAAGATCTTTTATAAGAAAGAATTGAACCGAGGGTCCTTTGTAAGCAGTCCCTCAGGCCCTGTCATGCCTTTCAGAGGATTACTTCCGGGCAGTGTCCCGAGTGAAGATATTTCACTGATCCAGCCATTTCAAATGGCGACTTTCTGCAATAAATTCATGGGACAGGAAGGAGTATATCCCAAGGTTAACCCTCGTACCAGTGGATGGCTTAGCCCCCATAATCTTCGATGGGCCAGTTTAACTGCATGGGCCCTGAAGCACTTTCAGATGGAGCTGGAAAGTATTGGCTTATTTGCGGCTGTGAGTGCTACTAGTGTTGGGCTGCCTCTCAACCCCAACTTGTTCTTAGCTTTGATGGAGCGATATAACTCTCTCACTGGGACTTTCGCCACTCCGATAGGTGAGTTGGGCCTGGCACTTCATGAGATGGCAGACATCTCAAAACTGCCAATGGGAGACACTCCTTATGAAGAGTACGTTCCCACAAATAGGGAGCTGAGGGATACTAACCCTCGGGTAGTGGCAGTGTACCAAGAGCTGATGAGCCACTATCTTGCATGCACCACCTTCTACAGAGAGCCTTCTGACTTAGCCCATATTAACTAATGGGTATCCTATCTCTTCTTCCATCAGGCTAGAGATGCCAAGCAGGACAAGGTTGTAGATAGCAAAGATAAGCCTTTAAACCTTCTGAGCATGCTTAATGCCAACATAGTCGATGATCTCATTGAAGATGCAGAGGTTCCAGACTATGTTCTGAATGAAGAGATAGGGGGTTATCCTGCAGGAACCAAAGCCTATAGTTATATGAGGCATTGCCGAAAGCCTTTATCAAGAGAAGCTCAACTGGCTGGCTTCCTTTCTATTTGGCTACGCCGATAGGTGGTGCCCGGCATCGCGTCTGCGGATCGCATTCATCGTAACACCTTATGGCCCGCAGTGCATTTGGTATTTGGAGCAAGATTGGGCCTGCTCCCTGCCATGGTATGCAGGATACAAGCTGGCCTGAGGGTTATTACTGATGGGCTGCTGGCTGATACTACACAGCATGAAGGATATTCCAGAGTAGAATTGCCATTCTTATATCTGATGGGATGGTTAATTCTTCACAACACCAGAGTGATGTCTCCCGGATCTGCCAATAGTTCGGGCAATAACTTCCTGTTGAATTACAAGAATTCTTCTTGGAATGTGACTAGCGTCATAGATTGTCGACTAGCACTAAATTTTGCCCATAGTTGGAAATTCTTCTACACCGTCCCCCCCCCCCCCCCCGTACATATCAATCAACAGGGGACTAAACTTCAGGATGTAGGTCAGGGGAAGACTATTCTTTCTCCTGAAGCCTTTTACTGGTTGGTCTGCATTAGACCTTCCCACTTGCTGTACAGAAGTGAAGACCACTGCTACTTGGAGCCTTATCTGCCTAGCCGTTTTGCCAGGCAATTTGGGTATGATCAGTTGCACGTGGGAAATCCCATCACCAGCTTCAAATTCAAAGGTGGACTTATTGATGGAGCTAGAGGATGTCGGTATTTCATCATGGGTTGTACTGGAGCAACCTTTGTTGTGCCCGCGACTTCTCTCTCCATGGAGTTGCGCATTCTTCATTCATATGCACAGTTTTATGTGTCCATCAATACCTTCCATCGTGATTTTAATGTACATGAAAGTTTCAGGATGCCCTCTCATAAGTCCACTGGAAGAGAGGAGATACCATCTGTCTCCTCTGATGAAGGTGATGAAGCTACTGGTACAAATAATATTTTATTGATTTTACCGAGAGGCGTAATAGCTCCACCAGCAGAGCCTCTCATTATTTCCAACAAACGAAAGGCTTCTACTCTGAAAGAGCCTTCCCCCCGCAAGAAGAAGAAGACTACCGGAGGTCCTAAAAAGACTTCCACCAAGGGGGCCTCTTCCAGGAGTGAGCCTATTATTTTCCCTGTTGGGGATGATTCTTTGATTAGGGGTCCTTCGCCTTTTATTGAGGGAGCCTCCACAGTTCCAGCTGAAAGTGCTGAAGATTCTTTGCCCATGACTGCTGCCGCTACCACCGTTACTGGTAGTGCTTCTAGATCGCCTTCGAGGCCGAGCGTAATAAGAATCAGCATACCTTTACCAAGACAAATAATGGGGCCAGTCCCTCCTTCATCTGTAAGCGAGATTCCACTCGATGAGCCTCGAGTAGATCTGGGTGATGACTGGGATGACTACCTTCAAGCGTCAGTTGGTGTACCCTCATCTCCAGGTATGACAGCTTGTTTAGCATCATTAAGAAATGATTTAGCTATACAGGCTGTAGACATCATATACATACCATCGGCCATGGGTAAATGTTGTCTTCATGCTTTTTCCAAGAAAATTTAACATCAAATTGATATTAACTTTCTCTTGTCTTAGTTTCAGGCGAAGACATCTCGGGGGAGGGCGGAGTTGAAACAACCTCTGACTTTGTTGCGAATCCAGCTAATGAAAGGGCGGTGACCACCGTCGAAGAAGCAAATCTTGAAGCCGTTGATCTTTCATCCGCAACATTTTCGGATATAACCCAACCAGCAACAGTTCAAATAACATCGGAGGTGGATGAACCCACCATCTCGACTGTGCCTCCTTTGTCGAGCATGCCAGCAACTTCAACTGTTGTTGGTGTCTCTTCTTTTGTCGCGCCATCTGTTGAAGCAACGACTGTGGCAACATCCTCTGCAGTCATTCCAGATAGGAGGTTTACCGATATTGCGGCCACTCCCAGCGTACATTCGATCTTTGCTACGCTAATTGAACAATACACTAGCATATTCTACTCCACTTTGAAAGAATTGATATCTATGGTGCTGGAGAAGAATCTAGGCTTTGATGCTCTGAAGACGTCCTCCAAGCTCACTATAGCGCTGATTAGAAATTTTAATGACGCTGAAAGAGCTAATGCGCTAGAGCAAATGGTTAATGGTTTAGAACAACCCATTAACGAATATTTGCAACTATCCCGAAGCAGCATCGATGACTTGGTTCAGGCTGAGTATGACTCCCTAACTGCTGAACTTGCTCAGAGGACGGAAACTTTAAACAAATCCATCCGGGAACATCAACAAGAGATGGAGAAAGAGCAAACAGTATTGGTGGAGAGTATTCCTCAGCTAGCTCAGTGCAGTGCCGAATGTGAGGGATATAAAAACAAATATAGATTTATTGTTATCTTTTAGTTTTTTTCTGTTATTTTGGATTGAGAGTATTTTTTCGGTTTTATTAGTTAATATTTAAGATAAGCCTTTATAGATTGACTTTATCTTTTATTTTTGAGAGCCTATAAATAATTTGTAACTTCATAAGTTAGGAATCGAAGAATTGAGAATGAAAATTCTATTTTGAATTTGTATGGTGCGATGCCAAAACCTTAAAGTGGATCTCTCGGTCTCATTTCCTTCTCCACTTCCAGCGTTGATTCTCCAACGATAATCCTAATTATTATTTTGTATTTCTATTATAATTTTTTGTAATATAATAGTTGTTATTCCCTCTTCAATTAAGACTTTCGTACCTAAATCTTCTTAAATCCCTAATTTCATAAAAATTATCTTTACTTTAGGTCTCCGTCCCACGTCGTCACATTGCTTAACATTATGATACACTCGAAGAAGTCTATGGTTTACATGCAAGGAAAACTTTGATACAGCCGAGGGTATAAAACTTTTGATACTCCGATGTATGACATGTGAGCCCCTTCTCGTAAAGTGTGCAAATATTTATATATGTATAGACATTTAGAAGGGAAGCCACATGTCATACACCGGAGGTATCAAAACTTTGATACTCCGGCTGTATCAAAGTTTTCCTCTTTACATTCTCCTTGAGCCACACCTACGATTCACTCGCTATGTGGCAACGACTCTCTTTCCTGGACAAGGCCAAATAAGCAGATCTTAGAATCGACTCCACCACGATCTTATTTGATTATGAATTCTCATTCGGATTGCACTCTTCATGGAAATGGGCTCACAAAGACTTGATCTTATTGCATATAAAAGATTGTTTACTATTGTTTGGATCAAGGTTGGTAATAACAATGTTGCTTGTAAGGGACAAATTTGGAAACCAAGGAGGGACAAGCTTAGAAACCTATAGAGGAACAAACTTGGTCACCTACCTAGTACCTTCATTGTTTTTCTGGGCCAATGAACACTACACAATTTTAGTGGTGGTCATCATTTTCGCAGTTCCGGACAATCATGTTTGAAAACTGCAAAAAAAATTGACAGTCATGTGCATATAAAAAACAGCCAAATTTTGGCCGTCTTTGACAAGGACTGCAGAAATTTGGGTTCTAGGAGTAGCAAAAGTTCTGCAGTCCTATGTACAAGACTGCAAAAAATAGTCACATCCTCTTTAACACTTTGTGCCGTGCTGTTAGCATTGACATTCAGCTGCCACCTAACTAATACCTTCATAGTTTTCCTAAAGGTCCCAGCATAATAAAAAGTACCTATCTACCAACAGACCTTGCATAATAGAAAAAAAAAATCAAAAGGAAATTTCAAAGCTAAACCTCACTTTAGATTATGTAATTTTAGAGTTGTAAAATTAGAAAATTGAAAAAAGAAAAAAAGAATATATTATGGTAATACATCTTACTAAATGTAAAAGCCAAAAAAACAGTGCACAAGCACTTGAATATAATAATGAGATGATTACAGAATATGACCCCAAGAAAGAACTTCACCAATTATTAAGCTCACTTAAAAGAACACTGACAAAATAATATGGAATAGTGTGATGCTATCAACTAATTCACATCAACCTGTTTGGACTATAGATATAACGGCAGGGCTGCTGCAAGCTCATCAGGAATCAGACATGTCAGGGGGGCTTCCAGCAAGCCAACCCCACACACCACCGGAGCTCTGCCTCTGCTTCGCGCTCAATGCTGCCTGTTCTGAAGCAGCCTTCTGCCGTCGAAGCAGCTCAACTTCCTTCTCTAGTGTCTCCATTGTCTGTAGCTTCTGCCGTAGCTCAGCAAGATCAACCTGTCAAGAGCGACAACCCCGTAAATAGGGGGTTACAATTTTTGATCAAAAGCAGATACTTATGCAATGCTTTCAAGTGCAGCCAGAATTAAAACAGCAGGCTTTTAAGATCATTCAAAAGTAAAACCTGGTCAAAGTTTTTCGTTCGAGTTTGTTCCTTACCCATTGTTAACCAGATATCTTGATTTTTTTAACCAATCGACATAGGCAACAATGCTCAAGAATTGTTAAACTATTGACCCATGTTTGCAGAAGAAGTACGCTCTTTCAAATCATATGCATCATGTCTAGTGTCTATGTAGCAAAAAATTATCATTTCTTACGAGTGTTTACGAGGGTTGTTATGCTTTTTTTTAGTGTCACCGAGGACGTGGACCTTAAAAGAGCTGAACGGAAGAAGAGGATTCAAACAACCAAACCCAAAAATTTGGAAAAAAGACTTTCTTGTTGTTGCCGTCGTTGTTGTTGTGGTACAATTGCTTAAAAGAGTGTTCATTGTCCCTGTTGCTTTCTAATGTGTTAAACAAATGAAAATTGAAAAATTAACCAAAATACAATTTCCACATGTATTGCATATGGTTTTGTATGAGTATAAGATACTGCATCCCTACAGCATATTGGATAGTTGCCCATATGTGGTATCTACTAGGAAGAACAGACGCTTCAAAAATAGTTACCCATGTCACATCTTGTTGGACTTGTATTGGACACAATGAGGACATTCCATATATACTAGGACACTCCAAATTGGAGTTGTTCTGTGTCGCCGTGTCTGTATTGTTTTGTGCCGTATTCATGTTGGTGAGACGAAGTTTCTTTTTTCTGGATTATTGTATAGCATCTAGTATGAGTTTCCTGGACAAAAGTTCCATTAACACTAGAGTATCTCGTAATAATGGGTTCACGTAGAATATATTAATGGGTGTGTAATTTTGCAAAAAAAGAAGAGTGAGGGCGAAATCAGTATTGATGGCCAAAATATCTGAAATGACAATGACTAGTGATCCAGGAGGATGTTATCTGAAAAGTAGAACAGTATGTGTGGATATGCATTGTTTCCTAGATACTCAATTGCAAGAATTCAGATGGTTATTGGACTGGGACTGAGGTAGGGAGAATATCACAATTGTAAGTAGAAGTTATATCAAAATTTAAAACAGATGGGTGAAATAGTACATACCTCAAGTTTGAAACACCTCGACTGTTCAGCAGTAAGCTGACCACGCACTGATTGAAGCTCCTACATAGTTTAGAATGAAATGAAGTTTAGGGCACTTCAGAGTGCTGAAATACACAAAACTTTGATCTGGGTGATGGGTCTGTGATATTGTATCTTTCCATTGCATTATGAAATCCAGTCATATGGCATCAACTTGTTTATATCTGGAATTAATTTTAATACACAAGGCTACATTTCAAAAGCTGGCTCCCTAAATCCTAGGGAGGAGCAAGGTACAAACCCAAACAGAGACGCATGTAATTTACATTCACATGAATGTTCATAGCCATCAGTAGAGTGCTTGGCAGGTCACTTAAAATGAAACTAAACAATATTTTTGTTATCCATCATAAAGCATCAGAATCCAGAAAATGCATTACTATGAGTCAGTAAGTGCACAGCCACACCTCCACATTTGTTTGTTTGCATTAATTATCCTACAAGATATATGGCTCTCTTCTGGATCTAGATGATTGGGGTATTGATGCTCAAGAATTTGAAACTATTTTGACGACGAGGCGGGCACCCGCCGCCTAGCGCCTAGCCCGCCTAGGCGGCTGCCTAGATGTAGGCGGTTCAAAAAATATAAAATAAAAAAAAATAAAAAACTAATGAAAATTGCATAAGAAGTTCATAAAACTCCATAACATGCACAGTCAGGCGTCGGGGGGATTAGACGGGCATCAGGTGGACACCAGCTGCCTAGCGCCTAGGCGCGACCTAGGCGGAAGCCCTTTAGAACAGTGGATGACGACACACTTTTATAAGGTGCAAGTATATTGGCTATCCTCAAGAAAGAAATCTTGAAAGAGTCCATGCAAGCATTAGATATGTCATCAGATGGAAAAGTTCAAAATCACTGCATAAGCATGTCATTCTAACACAAGGAAACATGCAACAGTATTCAGATTGAATAGCTAGTAGAGAACTTGTAAGCTTACCTTTGTAAGATCCGTGTTCCTAGTCTCTGCATCTGCTAGCTCTTTCTTTAGTTGGAGGCCTTGCAATTGTTCCCTGTTAAGTATTGCTTCTAACTCCTCTTTCTCTGCCTTAAGGGCTGTGACATGACGCTCACTCGTGTCCTCAGTTCTGAAGTTCTAAGAAATGTTCATCAGATACAGAGTCAGTATATCTATGAAAATGCATAACAAGAAACTTAACAAGCAATTGTGACTAAAGAAATCGGGAGAATTAGCTTATTGTCCTCAAAACATTCCCATAACTTTGCATATTCAGAACACATGTAAGAACACCTACATATATGAATCAAGTTGGGCCAAATATTCTCCGTCCCTTACCAGTTAACATATATATATAACAATGATAATTTCATCACCGGAGTACCCTTTTCACATAATACTGCTAGGATAAATGCATATTATCAAAGTAAAACAGAATCTAGTATTCTTGTAATTTCATTTTCATGTAACCTTACCAGAGATTCTGAATCAACATTGTCCATCGTAATTTCCCTTATTTTTCCATCTTGAATTTCTTCTGACTCAGGCTCGGCATCCCTACTAGCATTTGCTGTTGGATGAGCAATGTCTGACACAGGTCTCTCAATCATCTTGGATTGCATGTCTGACTTGTGTCTCGGTTTAAGAACGTAAACCTGATCATCAGGGGAAAACACTTGGGAAAAAAAAAAGAGAGAAAGAAGATAACCTTTATAGAATAAATGTAAACCAAGGTTCTAATTAACCTCGTTGCTATAGCGTCCATTGTATCCACCAAATGACACAAGATAATCTTCTCCTTTGTAACTGCTCAAGACCAAACTCAGGCCCTACAAAAGAACTTATAAATAATGCTGACCAATATGGGGTAAAAACTATCGTGGTACAATTAAGAGTTCAGAGTTAAGTGTCATTATATTTTCATCATATTGGTTAATATTTTGGAAAAGATACTTCATGATCTTCGATGGTCAGGTGATTGGACGGAAATCAGAAATACTAAAATTCCCAAAATCATGGATACGGAAAAGTCTACACTTAGTAGATAAGTATCAGGATTTGCTCTTATTATCTATAATGATATCTCATCATCTTTACCCCAATCTACAACCAAATGGATACAATAATCTTAGAAAAGATTTTCCAGACATTTGAAATTTTGAAGATAAAATATGACATTCACACTGTAGAAAACCCAAAACACACTTAGTAGTTTTGAAGAAAAACATGGGAAACTTTTACGCCTTCCAACATCATAGATGGTGTTCACAAAACAGTATTAGTTCTGAACTTGCCCCAAAATTATGAGCCAGAATTATAAACAACCTGATGCCTTCAAATGATCAATGCTCACCCTGTGTTCTCACTTCTTCCATTACCACGGTATACGACCTAAATTGACATGAAAAACGTAAATGGAGTTTCTTAGTAGCCAAATTGTACATTCTCAAGCCTGAAATGCCAATGAACAGGTTCGTATCGGTTTTGAACCCTTCCTATGACTATTGGTTTTGACATTTTCGGTTTTCGGATCAGTCCGAATTGGTGATTCTACAGTTTCGGTTTGGTATCAATTGATACTGCAAACCTTGCAAAGAACACAGTTCTCTTGGCAATGGAACTTTCTGAATAATATTATGTTCACTTATCACTTATTTAGCAATTGGGATCAAAATACAAAAAACAATATTTGTTTAGATAAATACAATGCTTTAAAAAACTTAAAACCAAGGTTCAAAAACTCGGTATCGGTATCGGTATCGGATAGTTTGTATGAGTAGCCGTATCGGTAGTATCGGATCGGAGTATCGGATTTGTTGGTATCGGATGTATCGGCAATTTAAATAATTATTAATAAATTAGTAAAAAAATAGAAAAAATAATTTACATATTTATGCATTATTAAGTGTTTTTTATGTTTTTTTTAATTATAATTGAATAAAACAATAGTCATCCTTGCTGAATGGTTTACCTGCAATATATAAGTTTTCTTCCTTTACATATTTTTAGTTACAATCTTACTATGTCATTATATTCTTACTAATTGAATCTTGTATTGTTCTGTAGGTTTCAATTTTGACGAATTAAGGCGCATAGAGGGAGGCACAAGAGATTAGAAGCAATGCAAATGGCAGGATGAGATCATGAGACAAGTCACAGGACCCATAATTATATTTGTCGAGGACTCGAGATATTTTTTTTAATTTTTGTAAAAAATTAAAGATTTAATTGTATTCAGAAATTTAGTATAAGTGAATAGTTATAAATTGTTACAATGTGATCCATGACACCAATTATTTTGTTTCATAATATATCGAAATAAAATTAGCAACAAGATTTACATGTTTAAATTTAAAAGTACGACAAAAAATCACTTGGCCAAAAAAATTAATTGGGACTCTGGCCTATCCCTTCATTTAAATTTCATGAATAATAGTCTTTTTACAATAAGTACGAACTACATAAAGCATACAAATACGAAAATGAATACAAATACAAAAAATACAAATATATCACTAAAATTGTTCATAATTATCATAATCGTCCCGATATGGTTCTTGGTTATGAGGGTAGTAGCGACTGATATCTGTATTATGAAAAAATTTGTCATGAGGCCATCAAATGTTGAATGTTGTTCCGCCTCTAGAGTGTTGTATGAATAATAACTTGTGCATGAACTATCATATGTATTGTTGTAATTGTCTGAAGGAGTAGGTACATCATGATGGCTAGATCCTCTAGCATATGTATCATCCATGCGGTGCTCTCTAGGTTGATAATCACTTGGCCAGTCTTCAGAGTATTCATGAGACTGATCTCCAGGACTTTCATATTCAATAGTATTGTCAGCACCAGCAGCGAGTGTAGCTCCATTACCTCCACTATCAGTAGTGTCGTCTTTATCGCTGTCGACCTGTCGAGATTGTACATCTGGTATTTTCTTTCTTTTTCCAGGCCTTCGAGCATTTTCGGCAATATCTTGTGGATCGACATCCAAGTTATCATCTAACCACTCATTTTCTCTACCATCTAAGAGTGATGTTTCCCTTTCTCTAGTCCAAGCTATGAGTGGATCTTCTTCATGAAATATCTCATCCAAATCTATAATATTTTGTTCATCTCGTGATCTTTGCATATTTCGAACCCTCAATCTCATATTATAATGGACAAAAACTAATTTTTCTAGTCTTGTCATTAAAAGTCTATTGCGGGGACGGGTATGGATGAGAAAAAATGTTGTCCAATTCCTTTCACAGTTGGAAGAAGACACTGTTTGACTTAGGATGCGCACAGCTAATCGAGTCAAATTTGGGACTTCCTCCCTAGCATGTATGGACCACCACTTAGCTACAAAATAATAAAATATATTAACTTTGTAACTATATAATTTTAATTAATAAATATTTTAAAGTATTAACTATTACTACCAGGAAGACATCTATTTACAGCACTTTGGATTTGATCTGAACTAAATACACCATTTCTCAATCTGAACTTTTCTGCCTACAAAGTGATATTACACAAGTTATGGGTCTTATGACATTAAAATTAAATATTGTAAAGTTATAAAAAAAATCCAATATCAAATAATAATTACCTCTTTGTTTATATTAAGGCGTGTTGTATTGTCATTCACCATTCTATTAACGACGCGGTGGAAACCATTCAGTACCTCGTCGTCATTTATAACATCATTAGAATATTGGTATTTGGGATTCAGGAAATAACCTGCAATATTGAATAAATAACTAGTTTTAAAATCCCTACAAACATTATAAAATAACATTTGAAGAGTATTCAATTTATAGAGTACTTACCAGTTGCATGTATATCTCGATGTAGTTGAGAATTCCATCTGGTATCAATCATTTCCCACTACTTCTTATATCTTTGACCAACATTCTTTTTTATCATTTCTTTAGCCCTGTCCATAGCCTCGTAAAGATGACCCATCTCCGCTTTATCATCGATATCCACCATCCTTAAAACTTTTACTATAGGTCAAAATATTGCAGTAACCCCTGCAATATCCCTCCAGTAAGTTTGACTATCGATTAAACTGACAACCGCATCTGCCTTTTCTCTATCTTTACGATTGAGTCTCATGTAGTTATTTGTCCAACCCCGTGTATTTATCATCCTTTTTAAATCAGCCTGATGTTTAAGGATGGTATCAAAAGCAATAAAATTGGTAGCAAACCTAGTGATGGCTGGTCTAACCAATTCTCCATTCTGAGTCTCAGTCCTAATGATGCTAAGAGCCCAACCATGATTATATATGAAACAAGTCATATCTTGAGACTTCCGTATTAGTGGCTTAATATGTGGATCATTGGCTATATCCTTCAACATGAGATCTATGCAATGTGCTGCACATGGAGTCCAATATAATATTTTTCTCAACTGCATACAAACATACATATTTATTTAGAATGAATCTATATTTACAATAATAAATTACATATATACAAACATATTTATAATAATAAAAATTCAGTATAAGTTCATTCTCACCTCCATTAACCTCATTCCCGCCTTCTTGTAGTTAGAGCCATTGTCAGTAATTATTTGGACGACCATATTTTCTCCAATATGATCCACAACTTCATTCATCAGTCCAAATATGTATTTACTATCTTTGTATTTGTCAGAAGCATCTACAGATTTAAGAAATATCGTTCCTTGTGGAGAATACACAAAAAGTTAATGATGCATTTTCTGTTGTGTACTCCATCCATCGCACATAATGGTACATCCATACTCATCCCAATACATATGAAAAGATTTTAGGTACTCCTCCATGTCACTTATTTCCATATCTAAATAAGTATTTGAAATCTCATAAGGAGTTGGACCTTTTACTCCACCCCCGGAAGCTGCTATGGCATCTATCATTGGTTGATAGTGTGGATTTTTAGCAGCATTGAACGATATATTATTGTATATAAAGAATTTTGATATAAATCTTCCTATATATTTTTTTGCATTCTTTATCCCCTTAATTGCACCCTTTATTTTGGGTTGCATTGCCCCTTGTTTTCTTAGGACATAAGGGTCCATACTCCTTACTTCTATCTCTGGAATATTTTTCACCTCCTCCCCACGATATGCGACTGACTTTGATCGGCCACCTAACGTCGGACCCCTGCTTGACCCTGTTTCTCTGTCCCCGACACTCCAACGTCTACCCCATTCCTCAGCTGCATGTTCTCTCCTACTTTCTCTCATGTTCCTTCTAAGTTCCATGAAGTCTTCAATATCTTCTTCTGAGGAGGAATCTACTCGAGCTATCCTTGTCAACTCCTCCTACCCGTTGTTTTCTTTGATTCGCCATTATTTTATCCTTTTTTTTACCCTCAACAAGCAACAACATTTCTTTTTTTATAGCAAATGGTACATCAGGACACGATGCTACGTTTCCTGTAATACCCGCTAACAGTGTAGTCAAAGGCGCGCCTCAGGCGCGCCTTGCTCCTAGGCGCAGGGGCAGCGCCTCAGGGCACTCCAGGCGAGGCGCAATTCTTAAGGCGCACCTAAGGCGCGCCTAGGTGCGCCTTTTCCGAGCGCCTTAGAATAGCTAAGGCGCGCCTAGGCGCGCCTTAAAAATCTTGTGAAAAAAATAACATGTTTAGACTGTTTTTTTAACTGTTGTACTGTTTTTAGACTGTTTTTTGAATTGATGTACTTTTTTTTTACTGTTTTTTCTCACTCAATTCAAAGTGATTGCAACCTAGACATGGGGGAATTTGAAACACACATGTTTATCAATGTAGAAATCCGATGTGAATATATATATATATATATATATATAATTTTTGCGCCTCGCGTCGCTCGGGCGCGCGCCTTAAGTGCGCCTTGCGCCTCGGGCGATTTGGACCATTTGCGCCTCGAGTGCGCCTTGCGCCTTTGACTACCTTGCCCGCTAAGTGTTGTTTCAGCCGAGTAACCCCTCCGTCCATTATTTTGCTACAATAATTGCATTCCACCCTCCTCTTATTATTAGGATTGACACATTTTTCATGTTTCTAACCAGCATCCATTTCCTCCGACGTACGACTTTTTGGTGCCATTAAGTAATCCTAAAATGATATAACGTTACATACAATAATAAAAAAAAGGTTACATGCAGTAATAAAAACGTATAAAATTGTTAGATGCAATAATAAAAAATGTTACATATTGTACAATAATAAATATTGATATATAAAGTTAGATACAATAATAGATAGTATATATTATCTAATTATATTGTACATGTACTACATATAAATTTGTTAGATGCAATAATAAAAAATGTTACATATTGTACAATAATAAATATTGATATATAAAGTTAGATACAATAATAGATAGTATATATTTTATATTGTACATGTACTACATATACACTAAGTTATATATATATATATATATATATTGTATATATTTTATATTGTACATGTACTACATATACACTAAGTTATATATATATATATATATATATATATATATATATATATATATGCAGTAATAAAAACGTATAAATTTGTTAGATGCAATAATAAAAAATGTTATATATATATATATATATATATATATATATATATATATATATATATTATTGTATGTAACAACAAGATTGTATATATATATATATTAGTGTATATGTATAATAGAATATACTATAGTATACAATATATATATATATATATATTATTGTATGTAACAACATGATTGTATATATATATATATATATATATATATATATATATATTAGTGTATATGTACAATAGAATATATTAGTGCATATGTACAATAGAATATAGTATAGTATACAATAATATATATATATATATATATTAGTTTTATAAATAAAAAAAAGTCAGAATATATATATAAGTTGACTCCATAAATACTATATACATGTCTACTTAGTCACCCAAGCTTCATTGGCTTTCTGGCTAGCGGGATGGCTGTAAATCAGGGTTGGATCGGTCACGGGTTCGAATCTGAGTGACGAAAATTTTTTTTTCAAAGCACCACAACCGTTGAATCTGAGCGGTGGATCGGTGACGTGGCATATATTGGACGATGGAGATTTGTTTAGGTGTATTTTTAGGATGCTGACGTGGCATTTTTTTTTATTCGTATGAATTACACAGAGGAGAGAGAAACATTCATTTTCTCTCCCCCGAATGTTTCTCTCCCTCGAGTGTTTCTCTCCGCCTGCACTGCTCCTCTTCGCCTTCATCTCGCCGCGTCACGCCGGAGTATGCGGGATCGAAGAGGAGAGAGTGTCCCTCGTTCACTTCCCTCTCTCCTCTTCAATTCCATTACCTCTTGAGGCCCGCGGCGGAGAACTTCTCAAGCCGCGGTGGAGGCGGCGGAGGAGGCCAAGAACGAGGTCGAGTGGGTGATCTCCACAGCGAAGGAGGATTCGATTACCTTCTGAAAAAGGTAAAATTTTCTGGACTTCTTCTAATCTATTTCTTGGTTACGAGGGTTGTTGTTTGTACATTGTAGACAAATTATGAACTATTTATACAAGTTTTTATTGAACTGTTACAAATTTCGATTATTGGATTTGACGTCTCTGGCTCTCTGCAAAGCAAAATTTGCTTTATTTTTTTGTCGTCGTTTGAGGATTTGACGTTGCTTTTGTTTTTGGTCGGAGAGGAGAGAGTGTCCCTCGTATCGGCTCGTATCGGCTCGTATCGGACCGATACAGGCCGATACGATACATTTTCCACCAATATCGGCCGATACCGAAATTTTCTTGAGTATCGGATCGGCAGTGCTGAAATCCGATCCGATACGGCCGATACGTATCGGTATCGGCCGATACTTGCCTTGCTTAAAACCCCAATATATTAAGTAGACTTTTGATCCAGAAGGAAAAATAAATGGTTGATCAGCAATTTATAAGTGCCCTGTCGCAAATGTGATTTTTCTCAAAAGAAGTATAATTTTCAATAGTTTTAAATATAATTTGGCATATGAGGTGTGTTATCTCTTAGATAGTAGAAACGCCACCCTTCATATCCTTATTTAGAATCTTCCTCACCTACTTTTCTCTTTTCTTGATCTGGTAAGTAGTTCTTACATAAAGATAAAATGTAAGCAGTTCAGGCAGTCGTATTAAGTATTAACACCCAACCTATTTATCCTTCAGTTGAATCTGGTTTATAATTAATTGAAACCTAAGCTGAAGTGAAAGGTTACAGAGGACATGGCCCTTGACAGAGCCGAATGAAAGAAGAGGATTCAAGCAGCCGACCCCAAAAGTTTGGGATGAAGGCTTGTTGTTGTTGTTGTTGTTGTTGTTGTTGTATGAGCTGAAGTGAAAGAATTATCACTGTCACTAGAGATCGGTCCTATGTTGATAGAAGAGAAAACAACAATATAAGTATACATCAGGATAATCGGAAGAGGGAAACAAAACAGACCTCACTGGCAAGGGGCACACGACCTTGGACGGTGGTAACAACTGACCATGCTAATGTAGACATGTTAAGCACAAGAGTTTCAGATACCCCTGCAAAGAAACATCTATGATATCAATTAAAAGATAATAAGCAAAACAAGCAGTCATTCTTACCAAGCAGCAAAAATACTAAGATCCTTGTTTAAAGAAAGAGCAAACATTAAATTATTTTCTCTTTAGAAACAAAGTTATTAAGTTTTCAATACAAAGAAATCTGAAATACAGCCTATGTCAACAAGATTATCTTGAAGAAGAAAAAGAATCACAGGCTCTGTGCTTTCACCAATGTTCATATGCCATTTATAGCATTTCTAAGTTGGTGCTGATCCAATGTGTATCTCAAGTCTTTAGGAACTGAAACTCCATGGAGCCCTTCAAGGTGGCCTTAAGTACCTCGTTATGAATCAATTAAATGTGGATAACTGGGAGGACCTAAAATTTCCATTTCATATATGTTTCCACTTATCTTTCATTTATTCCTCTTCAAAAAATATCAGTATCCCTCTTTCTTTCTTCACATTTTGCATCTAGGATCTGCATATTACATCCCTTAGGATATTAGTGAAAGTGATGCTAGAACTAGGGGTAGGCCTAAACAAACTTGGCTTGTGCCATTAGCAAAGGATTTGGTTTTTGTTAATGTTACAACAGACATGACCCTTAATTGAGCTGATTAGAAGAAAAATATTTTAATACCTGAAGCCAAAGATTTGGGATAAAGGCTTTGGTGGTGGTGGTGGTGGTGGTGTAAGTTATTACTAATCCAAAAAGCTCGTACCCTATGACCCTTCTATGCAGTTGTCTAATGTTTAAATAGATCTTTTAGGATCACACTAGACCATGAGAATTAATAGGGATAATATCAATCATTAAATGCAACCTTGATAAGTTTATTGCAATATATATCTTACAAGCTTACAGTAAATCAAAACATACTCAAACACAACCAAGATAACAAGAAAACACCAAATTTCATTTTCCACGTCCAAACATACCCGGACTAGGCCCATGAGCCGGTTGCCTCAGGCCCAAAATTTTAGAGGGCAACAATTTTTTTATATTATTTAATGTATGTGAGTCCAGTTCTGAAAAAAAGCCCACCAAACTTATTCTAATCTTCTTAGTCTACATAATTTAATTTTTGTTATAGGATATTTCATATACTAGGATACCAAGAGACATGTCACTTAGTCAGGCTAAAGAAAAAAATTGGTGTAGTCGTTGTCAAAATTCTCTCCCCTTCCGGTCAACTATGTCACAAGAGAGATTGAATGGCTTGTCTGTGTTATCCATCAAGAAAAAAGTGGTTGAAAAAGTTGATTATGCAAACTTAATCAGTACGTTTGCCTCCAAAATAATGAGACTAGGTTATTTAAGTGACTTGTGATGCCTTTGAGAAACCTTTTGATGGCCTAAGGCCACATTTGGTTCGCGGAATCAGGACCTTGAAAAATGAAAGTCATTTCCTTTGTTTAGATGCCAAAGAAAATGAGCAGAAAATGAAATTGATTCCCAAAGGAAAGAAAAATAGGAGGAAAATGGCTCCCCTACTCACCCGGATTCACTTTTCCACTCCCCAATTATTCATTTCTCCTCCCAATTTTTCGAGCCTTTTCAAACGCCGGAAAGAAAAATTAATAAAAATTGCAATTTTCCAAAGAAAAGAAAAGAAAAGAGCAAAGAATTGATTTTGTTTCCTTTCCGCGAGCCAAACGAAACCTAAGGGTTTTTTTTTCATTTTTATTATTATCATTATGAACTACCCCACACAATCACAGGCGGATTTATTAAGGGACCACACACACACACACACACCCACGGCATTTTTTTTAAATGTTGATTACTATATAGATTTTTTTTGCAATTTTAAAAAATATATTAGTTTGGCCCTCAAATGTACAAAGAATAAACTTGCTCTAATGGTAGCGATTTGGGCTTTCCAATGAGAGGCACAAGTTCAAATCTCATCTCTCCTAAATATTTTAAAAATCTTTTATGTACAATTTTTTTCTTCCTATTTTCTAACAATATAAAAATATTGACTCGACTTTTTTGCTCATTCTTGTCTGAGTTTAAGTATATTTGTTGCTATTGAAGTTCAATTAACATTGTAACTTTAAGGATTTCTATATGTAGTAGTACCCCCCCCCCCCCCCCCTCCGCCCCCAAAAAAAAAATTTTATTAATTCAGGCTCCGCCCCTGCACACAGTCTTAACTTTATTTTATTTATTTGTCTGGAACTTCAGTTTATTTTTTTATTTGGAACATCTTCAGTTTTATTATTATTTCATTATTACATATATTATTTTGCATATTAAGTTTTGTTTATTGTTTTATTTCTTGAATTTTGTAATTGATAATACTTTTGTATCATCCTCGATGAAGGAAAAAAATGATATGAACATTATGCTTTGAGGGTACTTTTTTTATAGTTAGGCTTGGGGTCTCAAAATCTAAAGCCCAACACTGCGTCCAAAACAAGCAGCAAATTTTAAGATATACTGGAAGGGAGTGAAGGTTTTAGTGCACATTGATATAGAGAGATTTGCATAAAGTGAAGGCACCTTCAAATATTTTATTCATAACTGACATTCTTACTTCGACATGCATTAATAAACTTAAAAGAGAAGCTTTATTAGATCATATCACTCCCTCGGTATGAAAACACATTTGTACCTTAAAAATTCTAAGCAAAGAAAGAACAAGAGGCTATATTGAAAAGCAGTAAATGGGAGCTCGTAGATTCGTGTAGAAAAAAAATATCACAAGAAAAATATACATTGTGGATATCTGAAATACACTTTAGCATTGTACCATTCTTATTATCACCACCACCAGCAATAAACCAGTTTTCCCCTACTGTTATGCCTGCATGGCCAGCTCGAGGTCCTGGAGTCATACCCTGTTGTTTTGGTCTAGACCATTCCATCTGCAGAAAAACATTTATCTTATTGTAGTAGTAAAATGATAGTGCTTCTATTACAACTTTAAAAAGATTGATAAGAGCTCCATACAGTCTGCAAATCAAGGACATGTAGATCATTGAAGCACGTAGCATGAGAACCCCCACCAAAAATCAAAAGATAGCGCTCTGCATGGCAAGCAGCAGCATGGTCTGACCTTGGGGAAGGAGGTGTGCCTCTACAAGTCAATAAGACCATATTCACGTCAGTGGAAGAACATGATGGACAGTAGTTAATAATTGACTCACTTCCCCCACTAATTACCTATTATCACCATGATACCCTCAATTCACAGCTTGTAGAAAACACTTTTATCTCTTTTAACAGAGCTTGGAATTTGTAGAAAAACTCAATGTAAAAAGCTCTTCATAGATCTAAGAGCTAGGCAACATTCTAATAAGATAAATAATAAAACAATGCATACTAAAATAGTTATCAAACTATATTATTAAGAGTTTGATAAGAGATGCATAAGCTATTTCAAACATCGTCAGAAACATCAATCAACAAATAGAATTGAAAAGTTAACTGATAGTTACAAAAAAGGTTGTGCACATAGGAAAAGCCATGAGTATGACGTAGCAGGTCACAAAAAAAGCCATATTTTCACTAATAAGAGCTTGTCCAATAAATCATGAATAGTGTTAATACCTAACAAAACATGATACTCCAAGGCAGGTCAAGCAATAGGTTGATATCTCCTATTGATATATCAATCCAGTTTGTTTGTAATGTTGATTTGTTTTGACCAGCCAAGTTTTGGATTAGTGTAGCCAAATGCAATTATGAATAGTCAAACTGACGAACCCAGGTTTACAACCAGATCTTGCGACCAGGATAATCCATACAATGATGAAAGAGTGACTAAGCAGCAATTAGTGATGTAACAATGTGACAATGAGAGAGTGTTGAGACCCTAACTCATCGTCTACAACAAACCAACCACCTGCAGCAGTAATGACTAAATCATACAGAAGAAACAATCATCTCTCTAAACTCTACTGATGGCACCACGACAATAACCTGTTGTGCAGCATGTGTCATTCGAACAGAAAGCAAATATAAGGAGTATAAAGTTTAGATGTCACCTAACTGTCATGTTATGTCGTATTTTACAAGTAAAGAATGAAAAGGACTAGCATCATCAACTATTTACAGTATTACAATGATTCCAATGAACAACCCTATAGAAGTGAAGATACCCTGAAAATGCAGAAACCCCAAATACATACATCTGGAGTATTGTTATGATTATTAACCCAAAATTTCCTCCATAAAATAAAGTCCAAAACATTATAGCTCAAAATGTTAAGCTGATAAGCATAGTATATAGAAAGAAGAACAGCTAGGTGTAATATATTATGTTTGAAGCAAAACAAAATACTTGATCAAATATAGGCATAACAAGATAGAAGCCTTAAGCAAAAATAACTGTAGTGCACGATTTATTTAGAATGTATCAATATCAGAATATATATCTTACTATACTTCAATAGCAAAGAAACGGTAAATAATGTAATAAATCTTACATGGCATCAAATTCATCCCAAGTCATGGTTTCCAGGTCAAGAATGTGCAGGTCATTCAGGAGAGTTCTCTTTGCATCTTGACCACCAAACATGACCAAAGTCGTCCCGACAAGAGTTACTGACTGGCCTCCTCGTGAGATCTGCATCAGAGCAGATTTATACAAAAGGTTTCAGATTTTACTATAAAAAATTGGCATGTTTTGACTCCATCACACAAAAACACGTACACATGCACATACGCGCGCGCACACAGGTCTTGTGGGGAAAAAAAGAACTCACAAAGACGAGGAAAGTTTTTCAGGGTGGGAAAATAAGCTACCTAGATCCACAATTCACCCAAATTTTCAAGAACAGATTTGTCGCGCCTGATTATTAACACAAGTTCAGTCTGAACTCTGAAAAAATCATTCTCCTCGTAGCCCCAGTGACATTTTCTAAGGGTATGCAACTTATACTACTAAAGTATATTGAAAATTAATTACAGAATAGACAGATAGTTTAGCAGTGCAACCAGCATTCCTCGATAGCAAGAATCATATTGCAGCAGAAAGTATCCGAAATGATTATATCCATCAATTCATTCTATACCACTGGATATTTTGTACTGGACGACACTTATTTTTATTTTGGTGTAATATAATAAGAATCACTTTGCAGTGAAAGTAGTTCAGCTACAACAAATCAGAGGGATCTCCACAATATGTGATTTAGGAAACTTCTGCTTGCTCTAGAAATTCCAAAGGTGAGATGTAAATCGAAAGCCTGCATGGCGCTATCAAATGCAAATGCAAACAAAAAATTACCGGAGACTTTCCGTACGTCCTCAAGTTCGACCACATACAAGTCTGTGGATCAAATTCCTTCACTAGCAAAGAATTACAAAAACATGGTCACTAACGGCAGTGGTGAATAAGAATACAGCAAGTGCAAGAGAAGGTTGTCAAGATGAAAAAACATCGCAACCTCTAATGGTCTCAGAAGGATCTTTTGTGTGTCCAGCAATAGATATAATTTTGTATCCCCATGAAATCTGCAAGAATTAAAATAAAATATCATGAGGCAGCCTGATTATTTTCAATAATGAAAACCCTTCGGTGTTTACCAGGGAATGACCAGCACAGGGAGCAATTGGCACAGATGTTGATTCTGGAGATCCTTCAGCTACTTTCGCCTCTAACTTCGACCATGCCAACCTTTTCAAATCCAAAACCTTCACTCAAAATAATATGTAAGCATAACACTTTGTAAATTTTGTTTAATCTTCATCACGATAAAAAAAAAGGATGGCGGAGACGAGAATTTTGGTCATTCTAAGAATTAGGTAGTAAAATCCATGGTAAAGAATTTCAGAAAGGAAGTCCAAGACCAACAAAAAGAATAACCGGAATCTTCGGTACTTAACTATCATTTGCTCAAAATGTCAACTAAGATGCTTTGGAAACAAAAGGCAAATAGCAGCAGTATTTTAACATACCTGGAGATCATTAAGGTAGCGACCATTGTGATTTCCCCCAAAAATATACATTTTATCCTGCACTGTAGCTGCCGCATGCTGCATAAATTAAAGTATTCAACTTTGAGTTACGAAACAACTGTCGTTAATATCACAGGAATAACACCAGTCACACAACTGCATGCCGAATGAGCTCATTTGTACATCACCTCATATCGGGCCCTTGGACGATGTCCAGATACTGAAAGTGCAACCCACTGATCATAGATACCAATTGACCCGAGCCCCTCCATGATGACATCTTTGTCCTGGGTCTCTAGCATATCGCCATTTTCTGTTGATATAATTTTAGGTTCTGGGGGAGTGTCTCCATTTGGTTCTAACTCAGTGGTTGGCTCCAATTTTGGCTTCTAAGATAAGCAGGAAAAAAATTTGATAAGTACATACAAGGAGTGCACGTTATATTTCCAAAGATGGATTAGATAGCACACAAATATAGATTTCATATTCAAGATCATGGCCGTATGTCTCTCAGCAAGTGATTGAGATATGTTGACAGAGTGCTCAAGGAAAACCCACTAGAAATAAATCTTTAAGAATAGAGTTGCTGATGTTGGTGCCAACCAATCAGGAAGCTGAACATATGGGTCCCTTTTGTTCGGCTATAGGAAAATTTTGTAAATCATTATTCGGAATATCGTGGAATCTCAATGTAATTTTATAAGCAAATAAAGTACAGTTCCGTTCAATACTTTTCTAGTAAATATTGTCTAACATTATGAAGCATAAGCATGATGCTAGTCAAGATCCTAGTCAAGATCATATTACATTTATGCATCACATAATGAAATATCATTTTAAGCCTTTTTGTGATAATACAAAGGAATGTTATTTCCGTAATGACATCAACGCAATATCTTATAGCATTCTCATATAATTTAAACATGCAGTTATGGACTTTCCTTAGGCTTTTCATTAGAGGAGCCTCGTGGCAATGGAGGGCTAATTTTAGATATTTATACATGCATGTTACTTAACTTTGTATTAAATATGCATTCTGATGCATTTACCCATGAATATCATGGCTGTACCATGAACATGATGTCCTACTTATGCAGGTAAAAGAAGATTGCCTTAGCATAGTAAATGCTCCATCCATCTTCTTAAAACACTCATGTTAGCTCTGGAAGCAAAAATTGAAGTTGGCTCAACCTTTGCAAATGTGTCTTTGGACTAATAGGCCTCATGATTTCATAAACTCTTCAACTTACCTAATTGTTGTGACAACAACACAAGTAGCACCATACTCTCTAACCAAATCATACGCTTTGCTTAGAGTTGTGTTACTTGCTAGTTCATCATCACTAATCAAGCCTCTCCCTTCAAAATGGGATCGGCTATGGAGCGTAAGAAAGCTCCTTAAAGGATTTGACAAAGTTTTTTATCGGGGGATGTCATCCCTCTATTTTGGTGCCAAATTCCTACTCAAGGTAGCTATGAGCATAAGAGCGCCATGCCATAACACCTAGGTTGTCAATTGGCATGTAGCTAGACCTACCTTTTATTTACGCGATTTAAGCTCATGCAACCATGCAGCACCCTCCAAGTTCCTCTAGACTATAAAGAGACATGGTTCTATTACATTTTTCTCTTCTGATTGACACAGTTGCTTTAAATAAATGATGTCAAATTATACTTTCTGTGGTCAAACAGTTCACAGTAAGTTTGGATCACATCCTTAGTCCCATTTATCATAGTATCACTATGAATCTAGACCAGCAAAAATTCAATCTTGTACAATACGCAGCTTGAAGATCAGCACCATGGCTGTCAATGGATCGTGTTCAAGTTAGATTCATGTAAAACAAGAATCTGATCCGAAAATATTTGGCTTGCATATTTTGTACCTGAGTCTGATTCAATAAATCAAACATATTCTGTTTAAACATTTGAACCCATTTATTAAAAAAATAGTGTTAATTGATTTTATGTAAGAAAAGGAGCCTTCTGATTCTAAAGAAATCCAAATACACACAAAAATAATTGTGTTTTGATATGTTCTACCTGAAATGGAATTCATTTGGGTTTCCTTTAACATCCAACCCCAAAGTTTGATTAAAATTTTGGGTTGGATAATTTAATGGGATATCATTACCATTGACAGGCCTATCATAACCTTCCAATTTATGCATGTTATTCCATCGAACATGGTCCCTAAAATCCATTCTGTAGTCATAGAGTTGGTCTGTATTGTGAGTCATATGCCTCTCTAGCCTCAACATTAACAAACTTCAAAAGAGTAGCATATTGGTCTACACACATTTGCCTAAGTTGCATGCCCTAAAATACATCAATCACCTGAAAATGCCAAGTGTGACGGGCATCCTCTACTTCGAGTTTCATATTAAAATTATAAAATACACCTTAAAAGTGTGAAGAGAAATTTGGAAATATAAGGCTTTTAAATTAGGATGAAAGCTGAGGATATAAAATCTAACCTCAACCAGAAGTCGAAGACAAATGAGGAAGGAGAATACATAGATAAGAGATACCTAGGTAGGATAGTTTTCGGTACTTATGATCATTCAATCATTATGATGGAGAGAGATTGAGAAGAATGTCGTGCATAGAATTACACCAAGATGATTAAAATGGAAAACTTTGGGAGTATTTTTTTAATGAAAGATACCATTGATTTTTTTTAATTTTATAAGACACTATAAGACCAAATGTGCCTTTATGGATCATGGCAATTAAGAAACATGTCTGAACACTGAAATGAGAATGCTAAAATGGATGAGGGGCAAAAAATTAGAAAATAGGATAAGTAATGAGCATATTAGTAGAAAGTTGGAGGCGGTGCCAATGGCGGACAATATGAGAGAAAATTGTCTCACGTGGTTTGGACATATGTAAAGCAAGTGCATAAAGGCACTTGTGGTCTTGTAATGAGAGAGGACAAAGTACTCAAAGGAGCCGCTAGGAGTAGGGTAAGCCTAAACAAACATGGATTGAAGCTGTAAAGAAGAGTATGATTTTTTTTTATTGTTATTGAGGAAGCATTCCTTAATAGAGACAATGGAAGAAAAGGATTCATACAACCGACCCCAAAAATTTGTAAAGGCCATTTTTGTTGTGTATGACTAGTGTGGCACAATATGGGTTGCCTTTCAAGTTAGAGATGATGGGTTCCATTCCGTGACAAGGATTTGCAAGACTCATGTGTCCACAACTCCTATTTCAAGTTGCTTTGTTTTTTAACATTGTTGTAAAAATGGACCCAAGTAGACAAGGCACATGTATCATATACAAAGAGAATAACATTCAAGGGGATCTAATAATTGAATTACAATCAGAAACCTAACCTCAATTTGTAATGTTTCAAACTCTCTCTCTCTATTTTTTTTTTCCTTCTTCCAATCCACATCCCTCTCAAAGATGATAATCCAACACGAAAGTGCTCGACTCTAGCAATGGCGGTGAACTTGAATACCATTGACAAATTCCTTTAGCAAAAACATACTCATGCCATGGCGATGGTACCACCAGATCTATCAGCTATGGAGGAGTTAAGTTTTACAATTTTCTTTTTTCTTAATGAAACGCCTCTTATGTGATTATTTTCCTTTCCCTCTTGCCTTCTCCCTCAACTCTCCTTGTTGTATGCTTCTTCCTTTTAATCAAACTCTTTCACCTACAATTCTATTTCTTTCGTGTAATCAAACTTCTTTCTTCATCATCTCACCTTCTTTTACCTGTCTTTTTCTCTTTTGATAAACAATAAAATTGTACCATAAAATAGTAAGCTTCATAAATGATTGTTGTCGTCACCCAAGCCTTCTCCCATCATAATTGGGTCATCTATTGATCATAATTCATAATAAGGCTCCGTAAAGAAATTGACAGTTTTTATGAATAGTTGTCAACATTACGTCAACCCTCTACATCAGTACCAAATTACTAGACAACGTCACTATGAGCATGAGAAAACCATGTCATAAAACCAGGGCAACAGTTGGCTAGCAGGTAGAACCACATTTTCGGTCTGCAGTTTAAGCTCATGCAACCAAGGAGCACTATCCAAGTTTTCCTAGACTCTAAATATCTTCACGACGAGGTAAGATGGTACAATTTACTATAAAAAATTTCGCATTTATCTTTAGGACACATTAAGCCAAAGAGTGAAGAGTAGGGTCAATCCCTAAGCTTCATAAACAATTGTGACGTTCTTAATTTAATCCTTTACATATTTTTGTTCTAAATTTATTCTCCACCACAATAACCGTACTTTTAGTATATTTATATGCTTACTTGTTTGTATACAAAAAAAAAAAAAACCTCCACATAAACCCTAGGCCCTAGCTCCTACCCACCCCGCCCTTGCTCTCACTTTCATATTTGACAAGATTGGTTCTAGTTTCCATCTTATACTTGCCATTTGCTTGTTAATAGATCATGATATGCCAAATTCATCCTCTGGATCTAGAACTTTTATGAATTTTCTTGTGCATACACAACAATTGTTTATCCTTTCTCTTCCACTACCCCAAACATATCCTTTCTCTTCCACTACCCCAAACATATCTCACTAAATTTTTTAGTCCAATACATTCCTAAAAGAGCCCTAGTCGTACTAATCCTTCAAGATGCTTCTCTACTCCCTGTGAAAGGTAGTTTAGCATGCGAAAGCAGACAGTTAATTCGCACCCCCCTCCCCCTTGTTTGTGAAATTGGATATGATCGAGTATGGAATTGCAAGTTTATCATCATGATAGACAGGTCACCTTCATCCTGGGCATGGCTGATTATTTATGTCCATTCACTTCCCTACTAGTTATGGTCGAGTGGTCCATAGTTCAAAACTTTAAGCACTTTTGGAAGAATATCGAACTGGACACCGTCCAAATCAAATGTCCTCGCCCAAACCATCACCTCAAAAAGACAACAGACTTGAAGAAGAAGAAAAACCTTAAAGGATGAATCAGTGTTAATTAAATTCGGATTACTCGCCTGAGTAGTCAATAACGTCCTAGGACTAGCTAGAAATCCATGTGCATGGACCCATTAATTGGCCAGGACCATAACCAGCTCAAGAACAATTGATCGGATCAGTTTTTGTTAATCGGCCCATTTAATTGGATAGTGGGTCAGAGTTACAATTTGGGTTTTGTAAAAAAAAAAAAAAAAAAAAAAAAACAAAGACACGCAACTAAAATATATAAAAACTCAAGAGTAGCCTTCACATCTCTCTTGCTCTGCACAATTTTTATTCTTTTCCTTTTCGAATAAAATAATGGTAACATACTATACCTTAATTCTCCTCTGCATTTTCCTTTTTAACATCATTTGCTTAGAATGCAATTGTCCTTTTCTTTTCTAATTCTCTCTCTTTATTCTCAAATTTAAGCTCTTTCTACTGAACTTAGCTCCTTGTTAATTATTAACATTTGACACTGGTATTGCTATTCAAATCATGTTGGCAATTGTCTTATTATTTTTAGATAGAGTTACAACATCTACATGATCTTCTATATATAGCATGGCTGCGGCATCAAAATTGGTTCATGGAATAGGTATTGGACCTTCTTAATTGGCAGTTTCGGGGGGTTTGATGGGCTTGGATGGTTTTGAATCGGTTGGTTAAATTAGTTTAGATAACTTCAGCGGTTTCAGTATCATTTTCGGCCGATACCTCAAACTATGATTTATAGGTAATTTCCTTTTGTTCTTTCTATCTATTATAATTATTTATTATATATTTTAGGGGAAAAAAACAACCATGTACCAAGTAATCAGCGAGTAAGTAATTTGATTTACTCCTTCTAGTGACCAAGCATGTAATGAAACCAAGAAATCTGACGAATTTTGATTTGTTTAGTACCACAATATAACAAGTTACTCTCGGAAAAGACAAAGTACATGAAGGTATCTTGCAAAGTTGAACTTTATACAGTGTGACAGCAGATTTACTCATCATCATCATTATCATCATCCAAGCCTTCTCCCATCATAATATGGTCGGTTGTGGAGCAAAAGAAAGCTCTATACAAGATTCACAAAGTTTTATGACCGGTTGTCGACCTGATATCACAATCCTCTATGTTGGTACCAAATTCGTAACCAAGGTAGCTATATGAGCATAACAACAGATACACTCTGAATCTCCAATCTTAACACAAAACTCGGATTCTTAAAACATCTGTTTATCAAACTTATAATGTTGAGTGCTTGTCATTCTTATAATACAAGAACTGAGTGCTTGTCATTTGAAATTTAAAGCAAGGTTCACAGTATCACTATCAGAAATGGTTTCAGACTCTTGGTATAAGTATCGGTATCAATGATTTCGGCAGTTTCGAATGTTTAGGAGTTCTTCGTTTGCTAAGTCAAAAATTAACAATAACTATTATAAAGAAAAACTAGAAACAATTTCGTATATTTAAGTGTAATTCTATGTAAGATTTGTTCTATTTGTAAGCTTTGAATGGAATAATATATATATATATATATATATATGAAAAGAAAGGTAAATTTCATTTCATCAGTAAATCAGATACAAATCAAACAAATTATCAGACCCCATTAGGCGCCTCATAGCTGACACATCAAACTCAAAATTGTAAGATCCCTATGGGGGTGGTGGTGAGCCCCTCAAAGATCCGCCTGAATATATATATATATATATATATATATATATATATATATATATATATATACACGACAAATTGAATAGCAAAGATGTGCCAATAATGAATCTTATCGACATATTGTAGTATGTAGATCTTCAACATGCTGTGATGAAACCATTTTTGCCATATTTATCACTTTTTCTTGTAATTCTTTCTTTGTCGAATTGACTTGGAAAGAGATTCTTGTCATTGGCCAGTATCAGCAGCAGCCAATATCGGATGGGACACGCCAAAAATGATATAACACGGCAGATAATGAACCTTGGTTTAAGGTGTCTTCGTTATTATACATGCCCTACTAGTTATTCCATTTAGAGGGTTAAACTATCTAAAGAGAGCTAGTTAGTTATGTGCCTGTATTATGTCCACTTTGTTTAACTTGACTAGATGGTGCTAGCCATGTATCTGGAGTATGTCCACTTTGTTTAAACTTGACTAAATGTTCCATGAAAAGCCAACAATTCATAAACATGATACACTTTTATCCAGGAATTTTAACTGACTAGATTTGATATGCAAAGCAAACAATTCTGAAAAGTAAGCACAATCAGAACCAGGAAAGAAATCAAATAACTGAATATATCCTTGCTCCATATGCATTTTGCCCTCTTAAAACAAAAAACAAAAGAAACACATCAACTAGATGAGTTTTGGGATTGACTATAGTCCATATAAAAAATGTCTCTATCCAAATGTAAATATAATGTGTGTGTGTATATAATTTACTGTCTTTCCCATGTACTCTCCAAAATGATTGACCTGATTTATCCATTAAATTGTACACTCACTGTTTATGTGAAGAAAACAACAACAAAAAACTATATATATATATATATATATATATATATATATATATATATATATATAGACACACACACACACACACACAAAGGGGCTTGCATTGCCACAAGGCTCCTTCTAATGTGTATGCAGCCTTACCCTCGATATAGGAGAGACTGTTTCTGCAGTTCAAACTCGCACCCTCCAGGATGCAAGCATCAAGCCTTATTATTGCGCCAAGCAACGCCCTCTAAACAAAAACTTCTATATGCTAGTATTATAATCAAAATATTTACAACCATTCAACCATCTAGAATATAACCAAGTTAGCAGCACACTTACATGCATTTCAACATCAACAACTGGCTCCACTGTGAATTCTGGAACCCTTGAAAACCAAGCAGGATCTTCTTCCTATAAGATCACAGTTATAAATAGGTCAATAAGTTCACATGTATGTTAACTTAGCAACAATATAAGGTTTCTTATGCACCTCCAGAATTTTCACGAAAAGGCGCATTGCTTCTGTTGAAGCCATGTTCCCAAGCCCATTCCAACTGTAAGAATGAAATAGTTAAAAAAAAAAAAATTCATTCCCGCTAACAGAAAGATTGAAGTAGAGCATCAGTACAATGTTCATGGACTAAGATGCAAATATCTTCTAGTTGCGATACTTTTGGAAAAATATCTCAATCGTTTCTGAATCTACCTAACTAGGTAAATGTAGGCATTCTTTACCTTGCCTAAGATAATATAAATACAACTATTTCTTAGTACTGCACATATAGTCATTTAAGTTATCAAAATCTGTTATATTGTGATTTGTAAGATGGAGGATGTTTCTCACTGATTCCCTCTTCACACTCTTAAGTCTCTATGTATAACATCTTCGACATCAAAAGCATCAGACCACAAATGTTACTTACAAATATCAGCTATGGAGAAGAATATAAGCACCTCGGGTGTCACGCAGGGCGGATCAAAAGCATCATACCACAAATGTTACTTACAAATATCAGCTATGGAGAAGAATATAAGCACCTCGGGTGTCATCAGACCACAAATGTTACTTACCAGGATCGTGGGTCGCTTTGGTACGTGGTACGGGTACGAGGTACGGTACCTCAGTCGGTACGCGGTGTGGTGGGAGTAGGCTTATTCGGTACGCTATTTGGGATCGTTGTTCGTTTTTATCTGAGTCATCTTTTGTACCATATACAATTATATAGAAGTATACACTATATAAAAATAAAATAAAAATGATTAATTAACCAACAAATATTGAAAATATATGGCAACTCCTCCACAAAAGTCAATATTTTGTATTAATACCACCCACACAAAATAAAATTTAAAACATATTTCTTGTAACTAAACCAAATATCATAAGTTCATGACCAAAACCATCAAAATTCAAGTAAAGGAAAACATACACAATATTCTCAAAAAATATTTGGGGTCGCTAAATTTGACGACCTTGGTCGCGAACGCACCCCGTTCGGGGTCGTTCGTCCCAATTCGTAGGACGTAGGGGGGGTGAAGAATTAGGCAACAATGGGACGGATCCATATGGAGAGCAGTGGGAGCTCAAGCCAGCACCACTGGATTTTCGGGGGGGGGGGGGGGGTGGGAACGTATAGATATCTTTCTAAAAACTTAAATGAATATATATATATATATATAGAAAAGGTAATTTTATTCATTTAGAATGGGAAGATACAACACTATCGCAACTGAAATCGTACATCACCTATGGCTTTATATCATATAACCGACACCATACTCAATGTTTTACAAAATTTCTATAAGGAATATCCCATCTTTTTAAATAAACATATCATAATTCTCGTGGAACATCTTTTCCCAGGCAGGGTTAACTTCAATAAGCTCTACACCCTATAATACCCAGTTTTGCAATATAGAGAAGCTCGGGTCAATCCCTGACGATTGTGCTTTGCTCTTTTTCGATATAATTAAGAGAGCATTTGTTCGGAGAACATGCTCTTCTTTCCTTGGAAGTCTCTTTCGTTTGACTTCTAGTATGCATAAAATGTTTCCCTGTAGAAGACATCTTCTAGTCCGTGAAATGTGCTTCCTCCGTGACCTTCCTTTTAGCATTCGTCCGATTAACTTCTAAAGTAAGGGATGAACCCCCCCCCCCAACCCAAAGCGCCATTTTCTCTTCTTCGGGCACCGAAATCTTCTTCATCGTCCCCTCATATGGATGTTGCTCAGTTTGTTCTACAGGGACAATAGCCTTCTCGATCAATTGGCCGCATTCACCTTCTTGTATATTGGTCCCTATTAACAATGTTAGCTCGTAGTTCAGTTGTACGGTAGTTTCAACTATGTTTTGTAGGTCTCGAGTTTGAACCCTCTTATATACATTTAAAATGCTTTTTTCTTAAGTCCCCACTCACTTTTTTTTCAAACCCCCACTCACTAAACTGACTGGATCTGCCCCTAGTGTCACGTCCAGACCCACGGTGCCACCAGTATACGTCTCATGCATAGTATTCAATGTACATCAACACTTGGTTATCAATTTGTCAAAATGGTTATACTGATGTACACCTGAAGTCCAAGCACTCAGATATAAACATAATAAACTAACTTCTTCTATCTGATATCGGACTATTTGGGGTTTCAGAATCTCCTCAATCAAGTACACAATATTCTCGTCGTAGCTCATCTAGCAGTCTAACCCCAGTTGAACAAGAATCAACTTGCTAGCTCCGATAGCATTTGTTGTGTTCCAGTCCACGGACTTGCTAGAACATGACCCATGTAAAGAACTAAATGTGCATCACCACTTGGCTATCAACTTACCAAAATGCTTACCTTGGATGAACACATGAAACCTAAGCATTCAAATATAAGCATAAGAAACTCCTATCCTATTCTAAACTTCCCTCAGACTAGGGTGTTCTCCCATCCTAGTCTAAACTTCCCTCAGACTAGGGTGTTCTAAATCCATATTAATCGACTGGTTAATCTGATTAATTGGGTGGCATCAAAATTTTCAAGTAGCCGCATGATATAAATTAACCAACTTTGTAATTTGATTTTCAATAACCAGCCAAGACAGCACGTAGAACAAACAGACTTTAAAATCAGTGTCGTGCCCCCATGCTTGGAAAATATACACAACAACAACAAAGTCTTTCTCCCAAAATTTTGGTCAACTTTTTGAATCATTTTCTTCCACTCAATTCTGTTAAAAGCCATATAATATTTGACACTAACAAAAACCATATCCTACTCTAAAGCTTCAATCCATGTTTGTTAGTCCTAACAGTTCCTTTAAAAGTGAAAATATGTTTGTTTAAAATGTATGTTCCTTTACAAGTGAAAATATTGATATGTCTACTAACAAAAAATAGATTGCATACTGAAAATATTTTGCAAAGAAAGCATACTAGGTACTAAGGCTTGGTTTGGGATTGTTGCTGCTTTACTAAAGCCTACGGTAGAAGCTGTTTTTGGCAGCAGCATGTGGGAGGTTGTTGTCAAAAATTGCCTTAAATTTGAACTAACTTCTCAAAAATGTTTTGATAAGTTGTTGTCACCAAACAACCTTGGACCGCTTTCCAAGACACACAAAAGTAAAAGCACCCAAAAATAAGCAATCTCAAACCCAGCCTAACTGTGATAAAACATGTGTTGTGCAATGCAGGTGTACAGACACCTTTTTAGTTTTTATTTGTTTATATCTTGTAAATTGTCTGCAATGAAGACCTATAATGTCATTATCGGCCTTCTTCAATTGGGAATTGGTGGTCGAAACGGAGAGAAACAGTGTCACTTTGGCTTGTGAAAATCTCAGGATATGACTGGCAGCATTTGTTTGGACATTTTGGACAGAGTGTAACAAAAGACTCTTTGATGCTAAATGTACATATGTTTAAGGTTTAATGTTTAATATTTCTATACTAAGTTCTGGACAGATTTGGTACCAGCTAGAAAGAAGTTCACTCTCAACACTCCTACGATGCAGAAAATCTTCTTGTGAAATGGTGGGCAAAATTGAATGGCAAGGATTTCAGTGGAAGCTGATTGGAGGAGTAGCACCAGCAGTAGTAGCTTTTTGATTTTATAGTTATCTTTTCAGTTTGGTTGTGATTATCCTGACAGGAATCTGGACTGGAATATGTCTTAGTGGTATTAGTAGTGAACATCATTTGTAGATGTCACCAAGTTGAACTGTGATTGTTCTTTTTGAAGCCAAAATAATAATGTTAAATTTGTTGAGTGTTAAGTCCATGGGAACTTAGCTGAGTACTCTTCTCCTAGTCTGACCACTTCCTTTTTCACTTGGTAGAGACAAGAACCTCTTCCTTCCGTACTTAGACCACACTTCACATATTCCATCTCCTATCCCTAAGGTGGTCCTCTTCTGCATGATTGGGTGCATTTGATTAAAACAAAAGCTTGGATCTTTTCCTTCGACTTTGATTGCTTGCTAGTCCTAGAGGCTTTGCCATGTTATTCCCTTCGGTTGCTCCCGATTTTCTCAAGAAAGAAAAAATCAAATGGTGTCATGCACGTGCAGTTGCTGTATCATATGTTTATTTGACACGACACACACTCCCAAGGACGCTAGAACACTCCAAATATGGTAACACATCCATGGTTGGATCATGTCGTATTATTGTCGCATAATGGTACCCAGCTATGGTAATTTTTTATTTCTATGTATCAATATGTAGCATACCAACTTTATAACAGGCATGGTGAACTATCAAGTAATATGTAGGAAGCACAGAAGCACAGGCATTCCAATATCGGTACCATATCCGTGTCGAATCATGTGAAACCAAGGTTGTAAAAGGCGTTAGGCACTAGTCGGACGGGCACCGGACGCCTAGCACCTAGTCCGCCGAGGCGGCCGGGGGTAAAAGAAAAATAACTCCCCAGGGACCCAACACCCCAACCCCCCCCCCCCAACACCCACCCACCCTAGTCTAAACTTCCCTCAGACTAGGGTGTTCTAAATCCATATTAATTGACCGGTTAATCTGATTAATTGGGTGGCATCAAAATTTTCAAGTAGCTGCATGATATAAATTAACCAACTTTGTAATTTGATTTTCAATAACCAACCAAGACAGCACGTAGAACAAACAGACTTTAGAATCAGTGTCGTGCCCCCATGCTTGGAAAATATACACAACAACAACAAAGTCTTTCTCCCAAAATTTTGGTCAACTTTTTGAATCATTTTCTTCCACTCCATTCTGTTAAGAGCCATATAATATTTGACACTAACAAAAACCATATCCTACTCTAATGCTTCAATCCACGTTTGTTAGTCCTAACAGTTCCTTTAAAAGTGAAGATATGTTTGTTTAAAATGTATGTTCCTTTACAAGTGAAAATATTGATATGTCTACTAACAAAAAATAGATGCATACTGAAAATATTTTGCAAAGAAAGCATACTAGGTACTAAGGCTTGGTTTGGGATTGTTGCTACTTTACTAAAGCCTACAGCAGAAGCTGTTTTTGGCAGCATGTGGGAGGTCGTTGTCAAAAACTGCCTTAAATTTGAACTAACTTCTCAAAAATGTTTTGATTAGTTGGTGCAACCTTGGACCGCTTTCCAAGACACAAAAAAGCAAAAGCAGCCAAAAATAAGCAATCTCAAACCCAGCCTAACTGTGATAAAACGTGTGTTGTGCAATGCAGGTGTACAGACACCTTTTTAGTTTTTATTTGTTTATATCTTGTAAATTGTCTGCAATGAAGACCTATAATGTCATTATCGGCCTTCTTCTATTGGGAATTGGTGGTCGAAACGGAGAGAAAATAGTATCACTTTGGCTTGTGAAAATCTCAGGATATGACTATGGCAGCATTTGTTTGGACATTTTGGACAGTGTGTAACAAAAGACTCTTTGATGCTAAATGTACATTATGTTTAAGGTTTAATGTTCAATATTTCTATACTAAGTTCTGGACAGATTTGGAACCAGCTAGAAAGAAGTTCACTCTTAACACTCCTACTATGCAGAAAATCTTCTTGTGAAATGGTGGGCAAAATTGAATGGCAAGGATTTCAGTGGAAGCTGATTGGAAGAGTAGCACCAGCAGTAGTAGCTTTTTTATTTTAGTCATCTTTTCAGTTTAGTTGTGATTATCCTGACAGGAATCTGGTCTGGAATATGTCTTAGTGGTATTAGTAGTGAACATCATTTGTAGATGTCACCAAGTTGAACTGTGATCGTTCTTTTTGAAGTCATAATAATAATGTTAAATTTGTTGAGTGTTGAGTCCATGGGAACTTAGCTGAGTACTCTTCTCCTAGTCTGATCACTTCCTTTTTCACTTGGTAGAGACAAGAACCTCTTCCTTTCGTACTTAGACCACACTTCACATATTCCATCTCCTATCCCTAAAGTGGTCCTCTTCAGCATGATTGGGTGCATTTGATTAAAACAAAAGCTTGGATCTTTTTCTTCGACTTTGATTGCTTGCTTGTCCTAGAGGCTTTGCCATGTTATTCCCTTCGGTTGCTCCCGATTTTCTCAAGAAAAAAAAAATCAAATGGTGTCATGCACGTGCAGTTGCTGTATCATATGTTTATTTGACACGACACAAACACTCCCAAGGACGCTAGAACACTCCAAATATGGTAACACATCCATGGTTGTATCATGTCGTATTATTGTCGCATAATGGTACCCAGCTATGGTAATTTTTTATTTCTATGTATCATACAAACTTTATAACAGGCATGGTGAACTATCAAGTAATATCTAGGAAGCACAGAAGCACAGGCACTCCAATATCGGTACCGTATCCATGTTGAATCATGTCAAACCAAGGTTATAAAAGGCGCTAGGTGCTAGTCGGATGGGCACCGGACGCCTAGCACCTAGTCCGCCTAGGCGGCAGGGGATAAAACGAAAATAATCCCACAACTACAACACGCCCCCACACCCCCCACCCCCAAAAAAAAAAAAAAAAAAACTACTGAAAATTGCAGAAAAAAGTCCATAAAACCCAAAAACATGCATAGTCAGGGGTGGGGGCCTAGGTGGCCTATGCCGATTTTTAGAACAGTGTGTCAAACACGTATAGAACGAAACATAGAACACTACAAATTACACTAGGGCACGCCGGAAGAAATGTCGTGTCAGTGTCGCCCTGGTCTGTGTGCGACGCAGAAGTAGAGTAGTGAACAAACAACACCGACCTGGTCCATTTGCTGTGCTCCACCGGGTTCCAGGCCCTCGGCTTCGGCGCGGTGCACGGTCCCTCCGTCGCCTGCACCAAATAAATCCACCAACAAAATCATTAAATCTCCGTAGATCCAACAAGGAAAAACCCTAGATCGACGTCAAGGAGGAGGGGATCTCGCCGGATCGCTCACCTGGTGGTAGAGTCCGTAGAGGAGCAGCGCGACGTCGTTCTGGAACTTGGAGGCGGCGGCGGAGGAGGAGGAGGAGGAGCCGAAGCCGGCGTAGGCCGCCGCGGCGTAGAAGCGGTCGGGGTAGGCGAGGCCGGAGGAGCTCGCCCTCGCCATCGACGACATTGGTGCGGGAGAGAGGTCGGAATCTCCGGCGACGTCGGTGGGAAGCTCCGGCGAGATCTAGAAGGGGTGGGGGGTGGAGAGAGAAGGAACGAGAGGGGGTATTGAGAGAGAGAGAGAGAGAGAGAGAGAGAGAGGAGTGATGTTTCTCGGTGAGATCTTGATGAGAACGTTTGGTTCTTTTCTGTTTCCCAGGAGAGAATAAATGCGCTGGAATTTGTTTAGGCAAAATGTTGAGGCAGATTTTACATGCACTTCCAGTTCATTATTTAGGACAGATGAGATTTTTATAATTTTTATTCAGTTTAGTCCCAAATTTATTATGGGTTGCTTTCACCCCCTTTGCTCTTTCAAAAAAAAATTACAAACCCTAATCCTAACGTGACCTCCGCATTGGCCGAGTTTGTGAGAGGGGGAGAAGGAGGCGGTGGCGCGGCGAGCTCGAGCGAGCGCTTTGGGGGACGGAGCTCGAGTGCGCCAGAGCTCGAGGGGTGGGGGGTGTTTCAAGCACGGCGGAGCTCGAGCGCGAAAGCGACGGAGCTCGAGCGCGACAGAGCTCGAGCTCGAGCGCGAAAGTGACGAAGCTCGAACCGAGTGGGGGTGGATTCGAGCATGGCGGAACTCGAGCTCGAGCGCGCCGGATCTCCAGCTCAGAGTTCGATGACCCCCTCCCCTCCTCCTCGTCCTCAACCTCCTCATGCGACCTCTTCCACAAGATCAATGCCTCCTCCCCCTTCCTGGAACCCCAAGCCGCCGCCATCGTCGTCGAGAACTGTCAAAAGTTTTAAATAATTTGATAGTCCTAAAGATGACTGACTGTCAAAAAAATTGACAGTCCTATTTGGGGTCAGAAAATAAATTTTTCGGTAGCAAACTTATAAATAAGTAAAAAAAAATTTGGGCTAGCCTAAGTAATTTTTTATATGCCTTTAGAATTTGCCAATGTTAAGGGTACTTACTAGTTTTACTTGCTGGTAATGCAAATGTTATAATTTTTTCAACAGCCAAAATACTCTTGAAAATTATTAGGAGAGAACACAAACCAACGTATAAAATGTAAAAAAAAAATCTCCTTTTTTCCAAATTCCTAAATCATAATTCATAGTTTTTTTAGTAGATAGTCTCATTTGAGACTATTTTTGAAGTTTCGAAACTTCAAAATCGAAACAGTGTCATTTGGGACGACGAAGAACTGCAAAAAAATTTGGCCCCTGGATATGCATAGAACTGTCAAAAAATTTGACACTCCTAAAGACAGAGAAGTATGTTTTCAAGACTGCCAAAATTTGGCAGTCCTATGCATTGCTTGGACTGCCGTCCTTTTTAGAACTACCAAAATTTTGGCAGTTCTCACCGTAGTCAAGATGCCAAAATTTTGACCGTCTTATGTCGTCCCCAATGAGTTTGTGTAGAAATATGGAGTTCAAAACCCCTAAAATTGGGTTCAAAATTTCATTAAAACACCTATTTGCGAATCATAAACCTAAAATTAGGGTTAAAAGAGAAACATGAAGGGAGAACAAAGAGAAAAACTCAAATTTTTGATGTGTTGTCCCCTATCAAAATTTTGACAATCCCTAATAAAAGATAACTTAAGTATGTTGTCCCATATCTGGAGTCATCCCCTAGTAAACTCCGTAGTGCCCTTAACATTTGTCTTTGTTGACTCGAAGGACTTGGTTGGACTTGGATTCATGTAGAGGAAGCTTTCACGATCATTGTGATCAGGATGAATGTAATTCGTCTGTGGTGGGTGATATTGATCATTCTCTCATTTAACTTCACACTTAATAAAAAAAAAATTACTAGTCTTTATTTATGTGACATGAGTACTTTAATGCTAAGTAAAAAAGAACCAACATAAAAGAGAGTAATATCATTGTTGTTAACTTGCTATATAGAAACATAGAATATTGAATTGTTATTATAGAAATATGGAATATAGTATTGTTATGTTATCATGTGGAATATAGTATTGTGGTTATGTTATCTTCTGGACTATCGTACTTTTTTTCATAGATGAAAATATAGAAAATATATGGGACCGTTGAGTCGTCAATGTAAAAAAATTTGGACTCGAAAGCGGTATGGATGTGTAGTACCACGAAATATTTGGAATCAATGGGTCATCAATCGAAACCTTAAATGAAAGTTTGGATATTGCGAGTAGGAATTATTATACATTAGATATTTAGATTTGCTTTATCTCAATTTCTATACCATGCATATGTTTTATTAGTTAATTATTCACGTATATGCATGATCATGGACAATTTGTGCACAAGCTTTCACTCCTTTAATGGTTGTCGGGGCACCTAGAGCGATTCGGCCTAGGAGAAAAAGGGATTGTTATGCTGACATACTAGTATAGCTTATTCGGGAACTTTCAGTGGGGCTCGAAGCCCACAATGAAATGATCATCGTCTAACCAAAGCTATAATCCAAGATAATTTGTGGTGCTAGTGATCGTCATGTAGTTAGATTGCATGCTAATGTCAATATATTTGCAGGCCTATCAAGTTATTTGTAGGGACGAACTTAAGACACCTTCATATTTTACGAATGCTAACAATTGACGCAGGGACACATTTGTGACACATGTAAATATTATGAATGATAACATGGTTTGCAGAGAATAATGGTAGCGTTGGGTAAGATTCACTATATATATATATTCTTATGAATTGTTAATTGATCCTGAGGCAAGAATATAAAGACCATTTAATAATTGTATCAGCTATCACATGATTACCGTGTTAATTTAGATGAATCATCTAGAGATCGCTCACCAGTGCATTTTCTAATGTGCTGACCCTCTCCTCCCAGGTGCAGAAAATTGCTTGGACATGCTACGAGGTTGGAGCTCATTTGACAACTTGAAGTTGCTTGACTGGAGATGTTATTATTTTATATATAAAGGACATAATATATGAAAGATTGTTGATTGTATTAGTTTCATGAGTTGTAAACCTTGTGACATCATTTATTGTAATAAGATCCAGTATTTGCAATCGAGTTTTTCTTTTGACTAAGAGTCATTGTAATTCTGTTGTAAAATATCAATAAAGATAATCATTTATATATATATTGTGCCTATCCTCTTTTTTTTGCTATTTCTGCTATAATGACTTCATTTCTGAGATGCTTTATCGATCAATTTTTTCTCGTCTTATAAAAGTACAATTTATGCTTGTACTATATCACGTTCAGTGACAACTTCTGGTTCTATGGAACTGGGGCGTTACATAATAGTATTAGAGCATGACTTTACTTTCTTGGATCCTCAATTGATTCTCTTCAACTCTAAGTTATTTTCGTGATCAAAGTCTTTTGACCCTCATTGATGTTCTGCTGAATGTTCCATACAATAAATCTAAATATATTATGATTCTCATGTGGATATTTTATTAATATTGATCAGTGATGACTTCGAAGAAGAGTAGCAACAAATGATTTGAGTTGACTATAAGTTAGAATGTTTGGATAAGGATAAATTGGATGGTGGATGATCAACATGATGTCAATAGAGATACTGTAGTGAGTGGTGGGTATTAGATGAAGCCGAAACATCAATGAATGTAAATGCGTTAAGATGTTCAAGTGAAATGAGTACAATTTTATTTTATGTGATTGCTGGGTAGTAGTGAAGTGGATGTTATATTTGTGGTCATTAGAGCCATCGTGATAAGGATTGTCCAAAAGGAACGCTAATTCAGTGTGTGGAGTATAGGAATGGTTGTGTGTGCTTAGTGGCATAGATCCCTGAGTGGTGTATTGGATTTTCCTAGAGGTGTATGCTTGATTTGGTAATATTGATATCGATGAGTCTATCAGTAATGGACGGGGTAGTATGATGTCTTAGTTTAGAGTTATGCCTGGTTATATGCGATTTCGAATGTGCCTTGTTGAATTGGTTAGGATGATCAAGAATATTTTTTGGCAGATTATGACCCGCTCAGAACGGATTTTTCCGATGAAGACAGACTCTTTGTCACAGAAGAAAATGTGACTATGTCTGATGATTGGACGATCCATTTTGTTGGCACTATAAGTAAAGATAGAAGCTAGCGATGTAGGAGTCGTGCTTATATCGCCAGAGATGACCAGGATCCCATTGGCCTGAAAGTGGAGTTTCCCATGTACGTACGAATAATGTCGCTTAATACGAAGCTTGCATTGATAGCCTGAGAGTAGCAAAAGAGTTATCAGGAATAAGGATTTGAATTTATAAAATGGATGGCTTGCCTGAGAAATCATTGTTGAATGTGTATTGAATTGTAGCCTGAATCGATTTGATTAAATTTTAAGTTGAGTACAAGAACTTTGTGGTGTGATTGGAAGTTTATTTGGAGCATATACAATTGACCCTAAGGATTTAGGAATTTGTTATTGATCGATGACCTAAGCTAGTTTAAGTTGATTTGACCTAGATTGTGGAATAAATTGATCTTTTATCTAGTTTGACAGATATCATTGGTTAAAACAAATTTGTGTTTAGTGGATGGATGTTTTCTAGCTATGTATGTTTGCCATTAAATGTGAAAGTTTGAAAAAAAAACTTGATTTAATTAAACAAACTTAAAGAGAGTACAGAGAGGAGTCCTAAACAGACAATCTAAGTACAAGTTTTGTGTTCTGGGGGTGACGATGGAGGGTTAGGAGTGTAGCAACTCTCTTTACTCCGTAGACGATCCGATGTGGAAGCTCTTCTCTCTTGCTCGAGTACATGTTTGCCAATAGCCAGCCAGGGGGATTGTATAGGGGTAGTACCCGGTTATTTATAGTTGTTCTGTGGCCGCATGAAGTTTGGGCTGCATGGACGTTGAGAGTTGCCACGTGTCTTCCCCTAACAGAAAGGAGTTACAACTGTGCACGAGAATCCGGGCTTCAGCTATCATGTGAACATTTGTTAAGATTTTCTTGTTGCTGAATATCTAGATGGTTTCTCGTCCTTTGTGGGCGCGACTTGGTCAATTGGACACGTGACATGCCACTTGGCTGGAGAGGATCACCTTGTTACAATAGCACGATTTGGTTTGTTTGGCAATATGGGACATACGAAGCCAAGAATCGCAGAGACCGCATAGGGTCTGGGACGCATGTGCCAGAGCTGCATGGAACGCATGGAGTCTGGAACGCATGGTTAGAGCCGCATGAGACGCATGGAGTCTGGGACGCATGGGCCAGAGCCACATGTGATGCATAGAGTCTGGGACGCATCGGCCAAAGCCGCATGGGACGGATGGAGTCTGGGACACATGGGCCAGAGCCGCATGAGATGCATAGAGTCTGGGACAGATGGGCCAGAGTCGCATGGGACGCATGGAGTCTGGGATGCATGGGCCAGAGCCACATGAGAAACTTTTGCCGTGTTATACACGTAGTGTTGCACACTTACTGAAACTTCTATCTTTTAGCGAGTTCACATCTTTTGAGACATTCAAAAAATTCTTCTCTGTAAGGAGTCTGTGTCAGATGTAATCTCATTGTCAGAGCGTGATGTCAGATCCATCTACTTCCAAAACTGCCTTCGGTCGTTTGGTCTACATGACTATTGCCTAATTAGGCAGCATGGTGATCATGCGGTCCAATTACTGTTGAACATTTTTCTGGACCGCATGGTTGTTGAACGCATGAATTCAATTTTTTTCATGCTTCTACAAGACCCCCTTCAAAGTTTTTAAACTGATAAGTTTGAAATACTTTGAATAAGAAGCGTGAACGGAGTATATTTGGATCGCATGGACATTAGGTCGCATGAACGCATGGATGGGCGCTGCTAGGCTGCCACCCACTCATTAAATACCTTGGTTTGATTAGATCTATTTAGGATTCTGGACTATCTCCTTACACGGACCCCGAAGTGATAATTTTTTAGAAGATAAGACCCAAGGGCTGCCGTCATCATTACTGCTGACAGCGGGGCGCCGTAACCAAAGGGTCACTAGTATCCCCCTTTAGCCTATAAATATGGGTCTTGCTGAAGAAAGAAAACTTTTTTTCTCGGCCTGAGTCTCTCATTCACCGTTGTCTCCGCCTCTTCATTTGCTTCCGATCATCCTCTCCGACCTTCTGACATGGCCCCCAAAGCTTCGTCTTCCTCGTCCAAGGCCAAGAAGACTGTTGACAAGGGGAAGCGTCCTGCTTCTTCGATTGGGGTTGAGGATGAAACCCCCCTCTTCCATCCGGACGTTCAAGTGCCCATCCAGGGTAAGGATCGGTGGAGGCAAACTCTAGACACACGGACACTCTGCACACAGTCCACTGCACGGGTTTCCACATGACCATATTGCATGCTTTATGTGTGGGTCTCGCTTTGGCCGCATGCACAGGTCTTTACCCGGCCGCATGCCCCCTTCATGACCTGACCGCATGCACCATGCCTCACTGGGCCGCATGTACTCTTCATGACTTGGCCGCATGGACCCTGCATAACTTGGCCGCATGGCATCTCGGTGTCTCTAACTGTCCTTCTGCCTTTGATTTTTGCAGTGATTCTACCCGTGGCTCCATCAGGGGAGGTGCTGGTTGGGCGTGCCCAGGCTACCCTGGGTGTTAGGCTTAATCATATAGTGGCAAATATCCAGTCTCAGATCAACAAGGATCAGTCCAAGGCGAGGCTAAAAGTAATAGCAGGTCAGTCCTGATTCTACCTGCTTAGCCAACTGAACTCCGGGAGGATCGACGACTCTCATTTGAAGCCAATCTTCCTGTTTGGGGATGCCCTTACTATCTCGGACCCCAAGGTAGTGAAGATTAAGGAGACTTGGGATTTCTTCTCCAGTGGGATGAATGTGCATATACCCACAATGGAGCGCCATTTGTCCTTATTATCTTTCAATATGGTACCCCTTCAAAGGAAGATGTCGGATGACCTAACCCCGGACCAGGACGGAACCCAAGTCGGCCGCATTCATTTAAATTCTGAACTGAAGAGAGCAGCGGCGAACACGGAATCATTTTCTTATTCCATTCGCGGATTGACACCTGGTACCTTCTCGAGTGAGACGGGGTCGAATGTCCGTTACTAGGAGGCAGGCACGTTCTTGAACCAGCTTGCTGCCAAGGGATCCTATCCTCAGGGAAAAGTGAGTTTGCTCAACTGGGTGTCTCATTTGCCACATTGGATCAACCTAAAAGCATGGGTATTAAGGAAGTATGAGAAGACTTTGAAGGACGCCAACCTATATTATGCCATTAGGGGTTCCTGTTACGGTTTGGAGAAGAGCCCGACGTTCTTGGCTTTGGCCGAGATGTACAACTATCGTACCGGGACCTTCTTTACTCCCGGAGGAGAGATGGGTCTTGCCCTCATGAGATGTACGATGTCTCACGATTACCCTGGGGTGAGGAACCGTATGAGGAGTACACCCCGACAAATGAGAAGTTTGAGGATTTGGAGCAACAACATCCAGGATTTCTTGTCGTGTACCAGAAAGTGTTGTGCCACCACAGCACTTGCTAGCAGATTTCGAAGAAGAAGGACAAGAGCTCAGAGGGGAGTTTACCCCACATCAAGGCCTGGACCAATTATCTCTTTAATATTGGGGCTTTGGGCTGGGTCACTGTTCGGAGCCCCCAGTCCCGGAGTGGTGTTGACGACCAGGTGCATGACATCAAGAGAACCACCGCAACTGGTGAAGGGTTTGGTAGTTCTGATGACACCTTCAGCTATTTCTACCAAGATACTCAACCGTTGTCTGACAAAGCTGCCTTAGTTGGATTCTTGATGATATGGCTACGAACTTGTGTAGTCTCGGGAGGCTCTGGGGTGATTGAGAGGATTAGCTGTAACCTCATCCTTCCTGCTATGAAGTTGGTCTTCAAGTGCGAGCTTGCCTTGCTCCCTGCGATAGTCTGCAACATCCACCGCGGACTTCGTGCCTTCACAAGCAAAGTGATTGCCCGTGACATCTCGAAAGATTTCAACCGAGTTGAAATGTCTTACCATTATGTGATGGGTTGGCTGTTGATGCATTACCCGTCTTTGATGCGCCCCGGTGCTGAGGGATCGACGACGGAGGCTGACACTTTTATCCGCCGATATGGCATAATGCCCTGGGCTCATACTGGGGTTCCCGTCTATCGGCGCTTGCTTGCTCGCGTAGCAGATTACTCCTTCTTCGTTTCAGTCCCAAAGTTCACTGAGGATGAGGTGAGCAGGGTTCATTGTGATGGAGGCGCCGATCATCAAGTTTTATCCCCGAAGCTTTTCTGCTGGTTACTTTCCATCCGGCCCTCGCATTTGGTGTACCGAAATCGAAATCTCGTCTTCTTGGAACCCTACTGCCGAGTAGGTTTTTACGGCAGTTCGGCTATAGCCAGCTCTTTTTGGGTAACCCCAGCCCGAGTCTCAGCTTTGAGGGCAGCGTTCTGGATGGGAGTCCGATCCTGGAATTATTTTTCTGCGACCAGCACCCAGATTCAGTTTACTTTGGCTGATGCTAAAGTTCTAAGTCGTATCAGCCCATGCATCGGCTGTTTACTTTGTGACCGCAAACACACCTCCATCTGACTCGATCTGGAAACCAGCTTCATCGCAAGCACCAAACTGGATAACCGGCGCAGGAAGCCACGATAAGGTCGGGGGAAGGGCAAGGCAGAGATCGTCACTGCCGACTCTGACTCTATTACGGGGGAAGAGGACACTTCTGACAACCATTCACCTCCCGTGAATTATCCGGCAAAGCGCAGGGCTTCCCCAATAAGGAGCCCTCCGCCTAAGAGAAGACAACATGATTCATCTGTGGCTGCGAGGCCGCGTTATAGGAAACATGTTGTTGTCAAGGCCCTGTACGAGCCAGCGAAGAAGAAGAAGAAGGACAAGAAGAGGAAACTGAAGGACGGGAGGAGGTAGGACCCTCCACGATGGATTCTAAAACAAACCTTACTTTGGAAGCTGAGACGGTATTTGTGGACTCTCTCAGTTTAATTCTTCCTGGTCCTTTATATAAATATCTTGGTTCTGGTCTATTTGACAATTTGCAGACGCAAAAGGAGAGGGACCGTTTGTGGCGGACGGTTGCCCCGGCAGTCTCTAACCAGGAGCCGGGAGAGGAGACTTTCCGGGGGTATGATGCGGGTGCCTCGAAGCCTATACCTGAGACCTCCGGATTCCAGGATGTGAATGCAGGCGTGTCAGAGCCTGCTTTTGAACCGTTAGGGGTCCAAGAGACTGGTGCAGGCATGCTAGAGCCGGCTTTAGAAACTCAGGGGGCCTAGGAGACGGGTGGAGCGGTGGCGGAGCCCTTCACGCCCTTTGAGCATGTCTCTGTGGATGATGTGGAAGCCATGGGGAGGGCTATGATTGCACTGGGCGAGCCGAAACCCTTGCCGCCTTCTTCTGGTACATTTTTTCGTATACTTACCAATGAAGAGATATTCTGGCTTCAGCTTTACGTTCTTCGGGCGAAGCTGACTACTGGTTGTTATGGCCGTGCAGGCACTGCTTCTCCCTTGAGAACCGTGGATGTGGTCGCTGAAGGGGGCGAGGCGGAGGATCAGGACTACGGGATGGTTCAAAGGAGGCCTCACTCTCTCTAGCCCTTCTAGAGGTGAGGAGCACCCTGTAGGGTCTGTCGCGGGTTCCTCTGGTGCGGAGGCACTTCCCCCTCTCGTCGTTGAGGTCCCTTTAGATTGTGGGGTAGCAGTCCGTCCTGAGGAAGCTGTTCTCGATGTCCGTGACACCATGATGGTTGGGTCGTCATTTGAGATTGCGGCGACACCATCTGGGGTTGGTGCGCAGGCGGGAGCTGAGGTAGCAGGGCGCCCCGGTACTCCTGTCTTGGGTCGCATGATCATTCTTGCTCAGCTGTCGGGTGTCCGGGCATTTGAGATGGCTATGAGAGATTGGAATGCGAGCCATGTCCCTGGTCGCTCCTCCGCTATTGCCTCCCCTTCAAGGTCATCGGGCATTGTTGTACAACTGCTGCGCCCTCGACTTCTTCCTCGTACCAGCCGCCTTTGACTTCGACAACGCCAGAGGAGATTGATGAAAATGTTTAAATCTCCCTTCGGAGCTTATGTCCAAATCTTCCTTCGGAGCCTCTATATATTTCTGAGGCAGGGGGTCCAGAGTGTATTGGAGCGGAACAAGCCCTTCGACTGGGCGAAGCACTTTGCCGAGATTCAGGCAAATTCTCTGAGGAGCATCCCTGGCCTAGAAGAGACGGCGGACCTCTTGGACCAACGGTTGGCGGAGGTAAAGCAATACATGATGGAGCCGCGACGGCATCAACAGGCCGATATGAGGATACTGATATCCCGTGAATATGATGAGTTCTGGGCTGGACTGGATACAGAGAATGCCCTATTTACTTCCTCTAAGGAAGGCTTGCAACAAGACCTCCAGAAGTTGCAGGAGGAGTGTGATCGACTGGGTGCCCTCAGGGAGGAATGCCTCACCAGGCAAAAGGACTTGACCGAGGAGATCAGACAGCTCCAAGCCAAGCTCGATGTGCGGGAAAATAATCTCCGGGAAGCCCAACAGGAAGAAGAGGCTATTCGAACCGAGGCGAGCCAGGTAGCGAAGAAAGCTGTTGTTGTGATGGTCCAGAAGGTGGATGACCGATATGACTCCTATGTTCGCTACAAGGATCCCAATATCATGGAAAAAGAGATTGAGCGTTGTCACGCCCCGATCCCGTGGAATCGATAGTCGTCCCCCGGACGTGACCGCCGTGCGGGCCTAGGTTTCTCACCGCACAAGGCTAAGTATTTTGTTTTGCATAGCGAGCACATATTCAGAGTACGCAGATAATTGAAACACATATTGAAACATGGAAAAAGTTCTCTTTTATTGATAATATGAACATCTATTACAAACTCCTTGAACTGAGTCATAAGGATTGCCTCTATGGGCTTACAAAAGTGTTGACACAAAATGAGATAGCAGTCATGTACATTACATCCTTACTAAACTCAAAATATAAGACCTTGTGTCGGAACGACTGCTTTGCCACGAAGTTGCATGTTTACTTGGTGGCTAGCTTCTTCAAAATGCTTCTTCTGAAGGTTGGCACGGTCGAGGCGTGCCTACAGCTTGGACTGGATTGGGGGTTTGTCTCCTGCTCCTCGCTCGGCTCTCCTTAGCGAGGGGAACCTGTTTCAACGAGGGTCAGTACATCGAAACGTACTGGTGAAGGCAAGCTAACCCAACTATACCAATCAACACGTTGTTTTAATGAAGCATGCATATTTGTGGGTTTCTATCTTGCCTTAGTTTATTTTACAATAAGACAAAGATATAGAATCATTGAAATAACTCGCTACCGTTCGGTGATATTTACCTGCCCGTCTGAACCACCTGCATAATACTTACCTTGCCTTCCCTGCCAAGAAGACACAAGTTAGTAGCAACAGGTTTAAATATATGAGGGAAAATCACTGACACGTTGCCATAATGGACGGGCTAGTCTCAGTACGGAGTGCCGTGCGACGTATAGATCAGGACGTCCCAAGGCATTCCGTCCTATAGCAGGCGACTATCATGAGTTCCGTCCGGATCGGATCGGTGCCGGTGCCCCAGCGACCGTCCGCAGGAACTAAGACCTTGTGCACAAGTTGTCCGTGATCAACGCAGTACACTAAGTTAGCATCGAGGTAAATCAGGGCATATCAGGAGCATGGCAGTAATAGGCAAGATTTACTTTTGCATAGTCTTCCCGTTGAGTTATTGCATTGAAAATGAGTTCTATACATAGCACAGTTTTAAGAAGAAATATACATTCTAACTTATATTTATGCATATGATGAACATTCCAAACGAGCAAGCATATAAATAAGTAACCGTTCACAAGTTTCATTTGACAAGCAATATTTCCCAAGTCTATTCCCTTATTATCTTGATATCTTTTAGTTATTTACTTGGTATCGTTTGATCGGGGCAAGCACGAACGCAAGATTTAGATGTGAAGACTAGCAAGAAGGGCTAGCTAATCGGGTTGGTAGTCATTCACTTTAGTAGTTGGAAGGAAAAAGGAAAGAAGTGCTTTAGGAGTCCGCTCGAGCGACGCCTACTGCTGGATCACCTGTATTGACACGAACAGCTGATCAGTACTTCTTCCTCTCTTTCCGTTATCGGAATTGAAGTGCAGTCCTAAGAACGAAAGCAATGAAATCCATCAAAACCGTTCAAGAAAACCCAAGCAAATCCGAAAACTAACTCAAGGCACGAAAGCAACAAGCGACAGCAAAAACTAGGCAACAAAGAATGCAGCGGAGAGGTCCCTCCTGACTCTGCCGCTAAGTCGATCCCGGGGACACGGTCCACTGAATATGGGAATCGATTCCGAAGAGACAAATCCATAACGAGGATGAGTTCTTGATTCAATCTATCCTGATCGAACGATACCGTCTTGTATTTCTTAGCCGCGCTCCCCGAATAGGGGGAACGGGGCACCACATCCTACCCAACTAATTGGAAGTTTCGTCCCGAAACTTAAGGAATAGAACCTACCACTAGGAAATAATGAGGGAAACCGTTCCCTCATATCAGATTCGAGCTCCCAAGTAGATTCTTCGATAGAGTGATTCCGCCAAAGCACGCGCACTAGAGGAACCGAACGGGTCCGAAGCAGCTTTTCTTTTCTATCCAAAATTTGTACCGGTTGTTCTACATACGCCAAGTCGGGCTGAAGGTTCAGTTGTCCCAGGTCTACCACGTGGCTTGGATCGTACACATATTTTCTAAGTTGGGAAACATGGAATATATCATGTACGTCAGATAGGGAAGGTGGTAGGGCAATCTGATAAGCAACTGAGGCAACCCGCTTTAGTATTTCGAACGGGCCGACAAATCGTGGACTTAGCTTTCCCTTCGCTCCGAACCTGCTGACCCCTCGCATGGGCGAGACCTTGAGGAATACCCGGTCGCCTACTTGAAACTCTAGCGGTCTCCGATGAACATCCGCATAGCTCTTCTGACGACTTTGAGCTATCTTTAATCTGTCCCGAATCAGCCAAACTTTCTGGACGGTCTGCTCCACGAGCTCAGGGCCAAGTACTTGCCGTTCACCAACTTCGTCCCAACAGATCGGAGATCGACACTTCCGCCCGTATAGCGCCTCATACGGCACCATTTGAATGCTTGATTGATAACTATTGTTGTAAGCAAATTCGGCTAGATGTAGATGAAGGTCCCAACTAGTCTTCGTGTCCAAGGCGTAGAGTCACAGCATGTCTTCGAGGATCTGGTTGACACGTTCGGTTTGGCCGTCGGTCTGTGGATGGTAGGCGGAGCTAAACTTCAACTTCGTCCCCATTGCTGACTGCAGGCTTCCCCAGAAACGTGATATAAATCGACCATCTCTATCGGAGACTATAGATACGGGCACGCCATGGAGTCGAACGATTTCGTTGAGATATATCTGAGCCAGGCGGTCGGCACTCCAAGTAGATTTGATAGGCAGAAAGTGAGCTGACTTGGTGAGTCGATCGACGATAACCCAGACTGCATCATGTCCCCGTTGCGTCCTCGGCAAGCCAACAATAAAATCCATCGTTATATCATCTCATTTCCACTCCGGAATAGCAAGGTTCTGAAGCTCTCCGCCTGGTTTCTGGTGTTCGGCCTTCACTCGTTGACAAGCCATGCAATGCGACACAAACTGTGCCACATCCTGTTTCAAGCCGTGCCACCAAAACGTCGTGCGAAGATCCCGATACATCTTAGTGCTACCCGGATGAGAAGTATAACTAGCATAGTGAGCTTCAGTGAGTATCTCTTGTCTGAGGGACGCGTCGTTCGGAACGCACAGTCTTCCCTTTACTCGAAGCATTCCATCCGTTCTTACCGTAAAGTCGGACGCCTTTCCTGCTAAGATGAGGGCATGAATCTTTTGCAGGTATGGGTCGTCCTTCTGAGCGGACTTCACTTTATGTAACAAGTCGGGTTCGAGGCGCACTTGAGCTACTTGCGCCCACTTCTTATATCTTATTTTCAGTGTAATACCCAGTGATTCAAGATCTCGGCTCAGCCTATCATCAATAACCAAACTTTCTACAAACACTCGACTCAACGCGTCAGCTACTACGTTTTCCTTTCCAGGTGTGTATTTGATCGTGAGATCGAAGTCGCTTAGGAGTTCAAGCCATCGCCGCTGCCGAAGATTCAAATCCTTTTGAGTGTACAGATATTTCAAGCTCTTATGGTCCGTATAAATCTCACACGGCACGCCATAAAGATAGTGACGCCACAGCTTCAATGCAAACACTACCGCGGCAAGTTCGAGATCATGCGTTGGGTAGTTCTGCTCGTGAGGCTTTAGCTGCCTAGACGCATAGGCTATCACTTTATCGCGTTGCATCAGAACACATCCCAATCCTTTACCCGAAGCATCACTGTATATTTTAAAGTCATCTGGTCCGTTCGGCAGAGTGAGAATTGGGGCAGAGACGAGGCGCTGCTTTAACTCCGTAAACGAAGCTTCACAGTCGTCCGTCCAAGTAAACTTCGCACCCTTTCGTGTCAACTGAGTCAAGGGCGAAGCAATTCTAGCAAAATTTTGTATAAATCTCCGGTAGTACCCTGCCAGACCAAGGAAACTTCGGATGTCGCTAGCTGACTCCGGACGTTTCCACTGTGTAATTGCTTCTATCTTCTTCGGATCAACTGAGATGCCTTCCGAGGAGATGATATGCCCCAAAAACGAGATACTGTCTAGCCAAAATTCTGATTTGCTTAATTTGGCATACAACTTGTGGTCTCGAAGGGTTTGCAGCACCATCCGCAGGTGTCCTGCGTGCTCATCCCTAGTCTTCGAGTACACTAAGATGTCATCGATAAACACCACCACGAATTTATCGATGAAGGGCCTAAATACACGGTTCATCATATCTATGAATGCAGCAGGCGCATTCATCAGTCCAAACGGTATCACTGAAAACTCGTAATGGTCGTAGCGGGTTCGGAAAGCAGTCTTGGGCACGTCTTCTGGCTTAATCTTCAGCTGGTGGTAACCCGAGCGAAGATTAATCTTAGAAAACACCGTTGCCCCTTGTAACTGATCAAACAAGTCGTCTATCCGTGGCAGAGGATATTTGTTCCTGATTGTGACTTTGTTTAATTCCCTATAGTCTATGCAGAGGCGTAGAGTTCCGTCCTTTTTCTTCACAAAGAGCACAGGAGCGCCCCAAGAAGACACGCTCGGACGGATGAACCCGCGATCAAGTAATTCCTGGAGTTGGCGCTTTAATTCATTCAGCTCTGCAGGAGCCATTCTGTACGGAGGCTTGGAAATCGGCTGTGTATTTGGAAATGTGTCGATAGTGAATTCAATCTCTCGGTCTGGCGGCATACCGGGTAGTTCGCTCGGAAACACATCGGGGAACTCTGCCTCAACGGAAGTAGACTCGACGTTTGCGTAGTCCTGCCGTGTGTCCCGAACCGATGCTAGGAATCCCTCGCAGCCTGTGTAGAGCATTTGTCGAGCAAATTTTGCCGAAATCACCATACAGGCCCTGGTCGCATCGTTCGCTGGACTACTGGTGTAACAGAACACGGCTTCTCCGGGCAGACGAAAAATGACTCGCTTCTCTGCACACTCAATAGTTGCCGCGCACGCGCCTAGCCAGTCCATTCCCAAAATGATATCGTAGTCCCGTACATCAAGAACTAAAACATCAAGTGACAGCTTCCTCTCCCCAATACAGATATAACCGCCTAGGCATGCTGAACAGACAGGTATTTTTGTACCGGATGGGGTGCTACCGCTTAAATCTAAATGCAACGGAGTTATTTTCACATTGTTCTCCGTGGCGAAGTTTGTAGAAATAAAGCTATGGGTTGCACCTGAATCAAATAGAACACGAGCAGGTATATTATTGAAAAGCAAAGTACCTGACACGACGGTATCCGAAGCTAGAGCTTCTTCCCGTGTCATGGTATAGACCCGGCCCTGAGCTTGATTACGCCCTTGCTGAGGCGCCGCTCGATTTGCTTGAGGTGTCGGTGTCTGATTCTGCTGTTGTGGTGGGGAGAGCGGGCAGCTGCTAATTTGATGGGTTGGATCGCCGCAACGGAGGCAAGTCCCAAGCTTGCGACGACAATCCTTCTCGATATGCCCTGGCTTCCTGCAAAAGTTGCAGGTCTTGTTGGTGTCTCCACGCTGTTTACCGCCGTTATTTGGACGCTTTGCAGCGTTGTTTCCTCTATCATTGCCCTGGCGTTTGTGATTGGAAGTTTGCACAGCGCCGGCGGCAACGTAAGGATACTGCGGTTCCAGGGAGAGGGCATGGTTTAAGACTTCTCTCATCGTCTGATACTGCGGAACGGCTACGTGCCCGTGGATGCCAGGACGTAGCCCTCCTTCGAATCGTCTGGCACGACTCGCTGCATTCGGTAGATAAGCGGTAGCAAATTTGGCCAGTTTGTTGAATTCTGCCGAATATTGCTTTACCGTTATGCTGCCCTGCCGGAGTTGAACAAATTCGTTTTCCCGTTGACGGCGTACAGGTGGGGGTATAAACTCCTCCTCAAACGCGGCACGAAAAGTCGTCCACGCGATCGTCTCCTCTCCATGGCCAGGTTGAAGAGATCGTCGATGCACGTCCCACCAGTCGTGCACATTGAGGCGGAGCAGTAATTGGGCACAGGTGACGCGCTTGTATACCGGCACTTCTAGGAGAGAAAAATGATCTTCAAGCTCGGCGAGCCAATCTAGGGCCACGATCGGGTCCTCAGTCCCGTTAAATGGCGTGTTGCAGACCTTCTTGAAGTTGCCAAAGGTGAAGGCAGTCACTTCCCTCGTCCTTGGCGCTAGCGGTGTTTCGACTTCAAGCGCTGGCTGCTCCACTGGTGTAGCTGTCGTTGCGGCAGAATGGTTGGAGGCCAGGGTCTGAACAAGCTGCTGCAGGGTATCTACCTGCTTTTGTTGGACTGAGAGCCGGGCCTCTAGGTTGCTCTCGAACTTGGCTTGGCGGGCATCATCCCTCTGTCGTTGCTCCGTGAACATTTGCATCACCTGCTGAAGTGAATCTGATCGAGACATGCCCCGTTGGCTCCGAGAGCTTCCTGAAGTTCCGGAACTGCTCTCCTGAGTCCTTGTCTCGCCTGGCGCTAGCGCTGATAGTTGCGCTTGCGTCGTTCCTTGAAAGGAAGGTAAATTACATCAGGATCATAAGGTATTATGGACTTATTGCACGAACGTATCTCATTTTGGCCTTAACGAGTTCAGGAGTTCGCACAGGGATTTATCGTTAAAGGAACTTTTCCAGCTCAAGAGTCAAAGGAACTTGAATCTGTGCTCTGATACCAACATGTCACGCCCCGATCCCGTGGAATCGATAGTCGTCCCCCGGGCGTGACCGCCGTGCGGGCCTAGGTTTCTCACCGCACAAGACTAAGTATTTTGTTTTGCATAGCGAGCACATATTCAGAGTACGCAGATAATTGAAACACATATTGAAACATGGAAAAAGTTCTCTTTTATTGATAATATGAACATCTATTACAAACTCCTTGAACTGAGTCATAAGGATTGCCTCTATGGGCTTACAAAAGTGTTGACACAAAATGAGATAGCAGTCATGTACATTACATCCTTACTAAACTCAAAATATAAGACCTTGTGTCGGAACGACTGCTTTGCCAGGAAGTTGCATGTTTACTTGGTGGCTAGCTTCTTCAAAATGCTTCTTCTGAAGGTTGGCACGGTCGAGGCGTGCCTACAGCTTGGACTGGATTGGGGGTTTGTCTCCTGCTCCTCGCTCGACTCTCCTTAGCGCGGGAAACCTGTTTCAACGAGGGCCAGTACATCGAAACGTACTGGTGAAGGCAAGCTAACCCAACTATACCAATCAACACGTTATTTTAATGAAGCATGCATATTTGTGGATTTCTATCTTGCCTTAGTTCATTTTACAACAAGACATAGATATAGAATCATTGAAATAGCTCGCCACCGTTCGGTGACATTTACCTGCCCGTCTGAACCACCTGCATAATACTTACCTTGCCTTCCCTACCAAGAAGACACAAGTTAGTAGCAACAGGTTTAAATATATGAGGGGAAATCACTGGCACGTTGCCATAATGGACGGGCTAGTCTCAGTACGGAGTGCCGTACGACGTATAGATCAGGACATCCCAAGGCATTCCGTCCTATAGCAGGCGACTATCATGAGTTCCGTCCGGATCGGATCGGTGCCGGTGCCCCAGCGACCGTCCGCAGGAACTAAGACCTTGTGCACAAGTTGTCCGTGATCAACGCAGTACACTAAGTTAGCATCGAGGTAAATCAGGGCATATCAGGAGCATGGCAGTAACAGGCAAGATTTACTTTTGCATAGTCTTCCTGTTGAGTTATTGCATTGAAAATGAGTTCTATACATAGCACAGTTTTAAGAAGAAATATACATTCTAACTTATATTTATGCATATGATGAACATTCCAAACGAGCAAGCATATAAGTAAGTAACCGTTCACAAGTTTCATTTGACAAGCAATATTTCCCAAGTATATTCCCTTATTATCTTGATATCTTTTAGTTATTTACTTGGTATCGTTTGATCGGGACAAGCACGAACGCAAGATTTAAATGTGAAGACTAGCAAGAAGGGCTAGCTAATCGGGTTGGTAGCCACTCACTTTAGTAGTTGGAAGGAAAAAGAAAAGAAGTGCTTTAGGAGTCCGCTCGAGCGACGCCTACTGCTGGATCACCTGTATTGACACGAACAGCTGATCAGTACTTCTTCCTCTCTTTCCGTTATCGGAATTGAAGTGCAGTCCTAAGAACGAAAGCAATGAAATCCATCGAAACCGTTCAAGAAAACCCAAGCAAATCCGAAAACCAACTCAAGGCACGAAAGCAACAAGCGACAGCGAAAACTAGGCAACAAAGAATGCAGCGGAGAGGTCCCTCCTGACTCTGCCGCTAAGTCGATCCCGGGGACACGGTCCACTGAATATGGAAATCGATTCCGAAGAGACAAATCCATAACGATGATGAGTTCTTGATTCAAACTATCCCGATCGAACGATACCGTCTTGTATTTCTTAGTCGCGCTCCCCGAATAGGGGGAACGGGACACCACAAGCGTCGGGTTAAAGAGCGCCTAGATGGTCACGTTGCCCGTCTCCGTGAACGGATAGCAGAATTATGCTCCAACGATGAGTAGCAGTAGTTTGCGTTTCATTTTCTGAGACTATCTTTTGTTGTTTTTCTCTAGTTGATTTTGCTTTTGTGGTTGGGGCATGGGTAGTCCTTCAAGTGTAGTTTGCCCTTTTGGCAAGAAAAAATAAACTCCTTCTTTTCTGTTGCGATTGTCTGGTTGGTTTGATTTGCATCCTAAGAGAGAAATAACCACTTCATGTGCCTCATGTGCTTGGCATGCGCCTGATATGTTCACACCGTTGTGTCAGTCCGGGTCTCCGATAGGATTACACCAAATCCTGGCAATTACGTCTTGGGTTGTGCAGGAGCGAATCGTCGCGTCTTGTGGAGTGAACAATTATGACTCAGGAAGTAAGCCGTCGATTTCCTGCTTATAAGCGGTAGACGATCTCAGAACTCCTTACACAAGTTCATCTTTAGTGCGATGGCTTTTGGAGGTTCTCCAAAGGAACCCAACACGTCTGTTTTTGCGGCGTCGGTTACCCCTAATCCACGATCCAGCGAGCCCGAGTTGCTTCCTGCTGAGAGGACGGGAGAAACGTCCATTATTCGAGTACGCAAGGCGGACATCTTCCAAGAACTCTTAGAAACCCATGCTGATTCGGGGGAGCAAAGTGTTGGAGACGCTCCACGTCAATTGCTTGCATCCTCAGACGCTTGCATTTTTTATTTTCTTGCTATGTACATCAGTAATTCGGAAGATTCATATTCCTCTTCTTCTTGATGATTATAATCTCTCGTTATTTCTTTTTGTTTTAATAAAAGGAGAAATTACTTTCTTTGCACATTGTGACATTTGTGGCGCTTGTACTAGAGGTGAGATAGTCATAGTACAGCATTTGTGGTTAGTGTGGACATCCTACTGGAGAATTTTAGCGGACCTATTACCCTTTTGCACACTTGGGGTACAAGTAATAGATTCGAAACAAGTCCTATCAGAGGTAATATGGACGTGATTGGTTTTGTGGATAACAAGGACATGACTCTGTGGGGGATAAAGAAAAACAGGACAGATGTAATGTGGACGTGACCATTTTCTTGTAGTGATAGATTCACTCTGCTGGGAAAAGTGGAGAGATGTAGTTCAGAGGTAGTATGGACGTGAACTGATCGATACTCGTACCGAGAGGTTAAGTACTATCCCGGAATTTTTGGTGGAAGGAAAAGAAAATGAGCCAGAGGTAATATTGACGTAGCTGTTTTCTTTAGACTGAGGACATCCCGCTGGAGGATCTATGGTGGTCTTATTACTTCTTGCGCGCGAGAGTGCAAGTAATAAGTTCGAAACAAGCCTTGCCATATGTGGCAAGTTTGGTGGACTTAACAACATTGGCACACTTAAATTTAAGTACAGGTGATAAGTTTAGATGACGATCGATATCAGAGGTACTATGGCCGTGATGATCGATTGCCAAGCCCAAAAGGTTTTCTCAGAGGTGCGAAGGACATGGCAAACCTTACTTGGGAGGAGGTGAGAATGATAACTCAGAGGTGACGTAGACGTGAGCTGATCAATAGCCATACCAAGAGGTTAGGTACGACCCTAGTATTTTTGTGGAAGGAGAAGGAAGCACTCCAGAGGTAGTATGGACGTGGCTGTTTGCTTCCATTAAAAAAATCTCACTGGGGACTTTTGGTGGACTTATTATTTGTTGTGCACGTTGAGTGCAAATAATAAGTTCGAAAATAATCCCTATCAGAGATAATATAGACGTAATAGATTTTGTGGACCCATTACTTTTTGCGCACGTTAGTGCAAGTAATAGATTTTGGAACAAGCCCTGCCAGACGTAATATGGACGTGGCAGTTTCTGTGGACTTATTATTTGTTGCGCACGTTGAGTGCAAATAATAAGTTCGAAAACAATCCCCATCAATGGTAATATGGACGTGATAGGTTTTGTAGACCCATTACTTTTTGCGCATGTTATTGCAAGTAATAGGTTTGAGACAAGTCATGCCAGATGTGATATGGACGTGGTAGTTTTGTGGACTTAGCACCACTGGCGTACCTTGGTGAGTACGGATGATAAGTGGGGATGGCAATCGATATCAGAGGTAATATGGACGTGATGATCGATAGCCATTGTAACGCCCCGCTCCGCGCCGGCGTTATGTATCAAGGTGAGTGGGCAGAACTTCGTTCTCTGATTCTTGCACGCCTTAATAATAACCTGAGTTTTTGCTTGCAATGTTTTCTTAAGAGAATGATAGAACCTGCCTTGCATGTTAATGAACGAACTCACCTAGCTTGTCTTGAATCAATAAGTCTGCTAAACGAGAATCCAGATCGCTTGCTTAGAGTGCATGAACATGTTCACTATCGTATATGCTTCGAGAGAACCATAATGTGCCTGAATGTGTTCAAGCGATAAGTCGGATTTGCCCCGCAACAAGGATTTGCGTTATGATGGTTCGTCTCGTCTGCATACTAGAGTTTATTTGATAGTGATCCATGCATTCGCACGCGGTCGGACAATGGCTTTTGGTGCAGAGCTGAACTGCATGTGTCACGGCTGCTACAGAGATAGTGAAAAGCAACCATGAGTCACAGCTGCCATTAGCATCAGATAAAAGAGTCATTGGTATGCTGGACTAACCGCTACCGATCCTGAGATACTCGGGGACCGCCATTCATATAGCTAAGTCATTGTGTTGGCTTGGATAGAGGACTGCCCCTAAGAATGTGCATTGTGTGTCTAGCTTTGCATCAGACCCTCGAGTCGCACGAGACACGCTGTGCACACCCTGGAACATGAACGGTTTGCTTGCCTGCTTAGTATATGAAACTCTGTTTCCAAACATGTTTCTAAACAAGTAAATCGACTCTGCTAGAACTGCATGAAACGAACCTAGGTAAAACTAGAAAGATCACTAGTAATGTAATATTTTATAACATGATTACTTAGTGCCTGTTTGAGTGAATGCTTGTTTCTGTTCAGTTGATTTATCTCACCAGTACTTGTATAAAGTGCTGACCCACCAACAGTTTACTTGTTCGCAGGTACTGGATCGTCCGAGGAAGCGATAGGCGTGCCACAGTCCCGAAGACCCGGAATCCTGGTTTCGATTGTTGCCCCGAGAATGCTATCGTATAAGGGGGCATAATGTATGGAACGAACGTGTGCCTTTGCTAAAGGAAACCCAAGTTGCCTCGATTGTCCCGAACACTCAGTTGGCTAATGCATTGCATTGCAACAAGTCCCTTTCCGCTGCTTACTCGATTGATGCGATGATAGCCAACTATCAACTTAAACGATTGGCCTTGCACGGGCGCAACCCCAGGCCCGTGCGGCATCACGTCCCCCGAAAGCTCGACTCGGGCCATTCGCTTGGCTCCCTTCCTCCCTCGCGCCCGCGGGACGGGCGCGGTGATTCGCGTCCGGCGCGCCGAGGCACGGTGATTCGTGCCCGGCTCGTTGAATCCCGGCCGCACGGGGCGGGACAGGGCGGGGCCGGGGCGTGACAGAATGGTATCAGAGCGGAATCGATCTTCTGGCCCAAAATCCGTTGCTATGACTCTGAGATCGATATGGTTTTGCAAAGTACGTTCCATACAATAAGTCCATAGATATTCTCAAAGTGCAAAATGTTTCCTGAACTTGAATTGCTTGATTGTTTCGATTGAGTACGGCGAGGGACGGCACTATCGCTACTCGGGATATCGAGAAGTTTATCCTTGAAGTTTCGAGGACGAAACTTTTTGTTGGTTGGTAAGTATATAACGCCCCGCTCCGCGCCGGCGTTATGTATCAAGGTGAGTGGGCAGAACTTCGTTCTCTGATTCTTGCACGCCTTAATAATAACCTGAGTTTTTGCTTGCAATGTTTTCTTAAGAGAATGATAGAACCTGCCTTGCATGTTAATGAACGAACTCACCTAGCTTGTCTTGAATCAATAAGTCTGCTAAACGAGAATCCAGATCGCTTGCTTAGAGTGCATGAACATGTTCACTATCGTATATGCTTCGAGAGAACCATAATGTGCCTGAATGTGTTCAAGCGATAAGTCGGATTTGCCCCGCAACAAGGATTTGCGCTATGATGGTTCGTCTCGTCTGCATACTAGAGTTTATTTGATAGTGATCCATGCATTCGCACGCGGTCGGACAATGACTTTTGGTGCAGAGCTGAACTGCATGTGTCACGGCTGCTACAGAGATAGTGGAAAGCAACCATGAGTCACAGCTGCCATTAGCATCAGATAAAAGAGTCATTGGTATGCTGGACTAACCGCTACCGATCCTGAGATACTCGGGGACCGCCATTCATATAGCTAAGTCATTGTGTTGGCTTGGATAGAGGACTGCCCCTAAGAATGTGCATTGTGTGTCTAGCTTTGCATCAGACCCTCGAGTCGCACGAGACACGCTGCGCACACCCTGGAACATGAACGGTTTGCTTGCCTGCTTAGTATATGAAACTCTGTTTCCAAACATGTTTCTAAACAAGTAAATCGACTCTGCTAGAACTGCATAAAACGAACCTAGGTAAAACTAGAAAGATCACTAGTAATGTAATGTTTTATAACATGATTACTTAGTGCCTGTTTGAGTGAATGCTTGTTTCTGTTCAGTTGATTTATCTCACCAGTACTTGTATAAAGTGCTGACCCACCAACAGTTTACTTGTTCGCAGGTACTGGATCGTCCGAGGAAGCGATAGGCGTGCCACAGTCCCGAAGACCCGGAATCCTGGTTTCGATTGTTGCCCCGAGAATGCTATCGTATAAGGGGGCATAATGTATGGAACGAACGTGTGCCTTTGCTAAAGGAAACCCAAGTTGCCTCGATTGTCCCGAACACTCAGTTGGCTAATGCATTGCATTGCAACAAGTCCCTTTCCGCTGCTTACTCGATTGATGCGATGATAGCCAACTATCAACTTAAACGATTGGCCTTGCACGGGCGCAACCCCAGGCCCGTGCGGCATCACGTCCCCCGAAAGCTCGACTCGGGCCATTCGCTTGGCTCCCTTCCTCCCTCGCGCCCGCGGGACGGGCGCGGTGATTCGCGTCCGGCGCGCCGAGGCACGGTGATTCGTGCCCGGCTCGTTGAATCCCGGCCGCACGGGGCGGGGCAGGGCGGGGCCGGGGCGTGACAGCTATGACCCGGGAGGTTTGCTCTCAGCTGGGAAAAAATGTAGGACAATAGTTCAAAGGTGATATAGACGTGAACCAATGTCCAAAATACTCACAAAGGAGTGGTTTGCTGAGTGTGGTCTATCTGAAAATGAAGATAGACCCGACGATTGCTCCGCTGGGAAGATTGGTGGGGCGATAGCTCAGAGGTAAATATAAACATGGTTAGCGTCCAACGAAATTGGTTTTTGAGTGGTCGCTGCGGGAGTGTGCAAGCGGACCTGAGGACTGCTCCACTGGGGGGACTTTAAGGATCCATCATTCATGCGTATACAGGACTCCTGGATACAGATGATGGCTTTTACATAAATTTGCAAAGAAGGAAAAAAAGTTGCACATAGGCACTTGTTGGGGATGAAGAACCAAGAGTGTAGATATGTACATCTGGGTTGTCCTGCTGGGGATAAGGGGAGTACCAGTCTAGTTTAGATGTAATACTTTTTTTAGGAACTTGTCGTTTATAGGCATCATGAGCAAGCCGTCGTTGGATTTTGCGAGCCGGTAGGCGCCGTTGGAGAATTGGAGAATACTGATTCTACGATGAACGAACCCTCCCATTTAGGTTAAAGTTTGTTTCCCTTCATCAGTATGTTGAGGATTTCAATGATGTCGTCGTCACCGAAGGAGAAAGTCCCATTTGGCTTTAGGGCTTCCGATTCCTAAGCCGTACGATCCTCAGGGAAGACTGGTAATTTGTATCGTTTTCGGACTCAGAGGAAATTCTACTCCCAGCTTTGGATGCTGCTCTGTCTTGTCGAGGGTGATTACCCCCAGAGGACTCGGCATTTGTCCCTTGAGATTTACTGTCTTTACGGAATGCTGGGTTGTTGTATAGGTTTGGTGGATTACTACCCCCAGCTTGTGTAACCCCCAGGGGTTCTGAGGAAGAGCTACCCCCAATAGCTGATAGCTTCTTCTTTGAGAGGGTGCCCTGGAAAACTCCTTCTGCAGGTCCCGCTGCTGGTCCTCCTGGTATTCGCCTTCTCAATGCACTGGTTGAGAGTGACAGACTGGAGGTGCTGGACTTCCTTCCTCCTGTGGTGGAAGGGACCTTCCGAGGTTAGTAATATGAGGCGAAGGGCAGCTCCTCCTCCTCTGGTGTTTGCACCTGATCTTTGGACTGTTGCCGGATAGGTACTTTCTGATGCAGTCACTGGAAGGCCGCCTGCCTGCTTGTGGGCGCTGCCACTCCGTTACAACAACATTTGATGATAATCTTGGCACAATGATGTCCTGGAGAGGACATTTCACCGGCCGTAGTAGTTTCTCTCGTTTTGCGCTTGTGATTGATCACGTTGCACAAGTCAAGCGAGGGTTGTTCCACCTTTGCACCCTTTTTGTGGGCCCGGGTAGACCAAGCGCACGGGTGTGTAGGTGTTGTGTTGGCTCCCAGATCCGAGGTTCGTACAAGAACTTGTCTCAGATCGTCGGTGGGAGACTTTTGAGACCGACCCTGTCCATTTGCCGCTGGGGCCTGGACGCATGGCGCAATGTTATATAATTTTCCATCAGGGGCCAACGGAACGATTAGCGGTGCCCTCTGACAGTCGGCTGACTAGACAGTTGTTTGAGCTTGGCGAGCTCGCACTGTCCTGGACCTCTTTGACTTAGCACGCACCCGCGGGCGTACAGTACGCAGAGTCCAAGTTTGGGTCTTCGTCGTTCTCATTGGGCCGCATAGAATCTGGGCCGCATGAGATACAATCGAAGTCATAAATTCTGCTGCTGTATGGGCCGCATGGGGACGTCTGCTTGCGGCTGTGAGCTGAGGCCGCATGAGGCCGTCTGCCAGTCTTATGCGGCCTCCTTCTTGGCCGCATGGAACCTGCTTCAGCACCAGAACGTCTGGCATCGTAATGTTTTCCATTACCAGAGTCTGAGCGCTGAGTAGTTTCCACGTCAGGCAGGGAGGCCACATGGACGTAGATGTCTTGGGTGTTCGCCTGGCTATCAGCAACATGGTTAGTGGTTGGAAGCGCCCCCTCCGCAGTTAGGCGAGGCACAACGGCCTTCGCTACCCACTGCCTGTGGGTCTTCTTGGGCTTGGCTAGCCTCGGGGAAGGACTGACACTTCTTTCCGAGAGCATGTCCTCGAACGCTTGCTGGTCGACGTGAACCACCAGCATCTTTTGCGTCGAGCCAGTTCGACGCAAAAGATATTGAATCGTTGATTTTTTTTTCCTGTTGGACTTTTTGCTATATAGAGTATAGATGGATTGCATGATAGTATCCAAGTTTTCTATGACTTTGTTAGATAACTCTAAGTATGACATGAATAGATGTTAGTTAAAGTCGGCTTAGCGAATATTGGAATTTCTTGTGATTGATTTAATTAATTGATTCGGAGTGGCAAGATTGATGGATTATGATAATTTTTAGAGTCGACCTATAATTTGGTTGGAATGGATTTATAGGTTTGAAGTAATTGGTGACTACGAGATTTCCTTGACTTGTTTATTGATTTTAAGTTAATTTTGACTATACAAGTAAACTGGATACATAAAATCGAGTACAAATTAAATTGAAATTAGGAATAAGTATGATTCATGATTAAGATTTACGGCTTGTAATTGATGATTGAGATTATGACATTTGATTGGTAGAATTTAGCCTGCGAATTTTGGATTTGGACTATAAGAGTTGCTTATTGATTATGATATGGTCGAGGATGATTGTTGGGCGTAGTAATCCTAGGAAAGGACTTTGCTAAATAGACTTCGACCCATGGATTGTTAATTATGTATATGTTAGCAGTCTGAGTTGGTTCCTTAGTTGTTTTAAGTTAGAAGTGTTTTCTCAGTTTGGATAGAGTCGCTTAGATTGTTATTGTCAGGTCCTGATCTCGAAGGATCACAAAGTCACCACTAGACGTGATGCTGTACAAATCTAAATTGCGCTTGCACAAGGCATGATACCTGCACAATAACAATATAAAGCAAATGGATATAGAAGCAGCGAAACTTAAATGCAAAAAACCAAATATTACACATAGAGATAGGAACAAAATAAATTTCTTTATTGATAACTTAAAATGGGGTTACAATATACTCTTGTTGGCTGATACAAATATGTCATACTTGATTTACATCTCTTGAAAACTTGAAAATAACCACAATACCCCTACATCATATCCCTGAAAAGAAAAGAAAATTATCGCTACCTGGTGTATTCAAGTTAATTTTGATTTTAAGTTAATTTTGACTTGTTTATTGATTTTAAGTTACATCTCTTGTTTATTGATTTTAAGTTAGTTTTGACTATACAAGTAAACTGGATACATAAAAATCGAGTACAAATTAAATGATAATTTTCGAGCATCAAATATGGTTAATTTCAAGTTAAACTGATGTAGGGGTATTCAAGGTGAAAATAACCACAATACCCCTACATTATACCCCTACATCATATTTGAAGCAATTGGTTAATTGGGTCAGTACTTATCGCATACTGGTGAGCGATCGTAGCCGAACTCACCTGAAATCAACACTAAGTAAACATGTGAAGTTAAGTAGCTATTATTAAGTGATCTTTCTACTTGTCTAGGTTCTTTTAAGAAACATAAACAGCAGAATAAACCACTTATACAACGATTGTTACCCACGACCAATTTTATGTCCCTGCGACAGACAAGAGTTAACACCAATTGCATATATGAATAAAGCTGACTATTCATCTCTACATCAACTGTTAGACTTACAAAAATCTTATCATATGCATGTGACCTATCTACATGAAGGTCCATAGGTGAGTTCCCATGATTAGCAGTCAGGACATACGAGTCTCTCTCACTAATAGGCACGAACACCCCCATGATCGCAAGAACTTCTCTGCCTCAGGCCGACTTCACTTTGACTTTGTTGAGAATGTCAAATGGACATGTGAAAGTTAGGACGAGACCCAGATCATCTTCTGGACAATATGGAAAGATAAACGAAAATTTTCAATATTATACGAGGTCCTAAAACTAAATAACCCAAAAGTTAATGCCGCTGAACAAGAACTCTTGATAAGGTTTATATATGTATATTATTCAACATAGGTTATGTAGAAAACTAAAAAGAGTTAGTAAATCATACTTGACATTAGCTAGAAACATATATGAGGTCTCTTCTACAAAGCTTCTGCTTATGGACAAATCAGATGCGCTAGAAGATGTTAAATTTTGGAGTTTGGAGATTAAAAATATATATTGAAAACTGGACCACATAGAAGATTGAGATTGTACCTCTCCATAGGTTTGATGTCACTAATCAAAGAAATCCTTCCTTTTGTAATCTCTTTAATGTAATTTCATTCTTTTTATTCTCAGCAGATGAAGCTCTCAAGAAGAAACTCAAAAACTAGCGAAAGAGGACCTAATGAGCACATCTTCATTAAGCTTTAGGATTAGTGTATGGTATTTGGGGACATCATAATCTTTTTACAAATTGGTGATGTTTCAATCCACTTTTTGTAATAAAAATACTATATGCATTTCTATAGTTTTTCCATATATGAAGAGATTTTTCTTCCTAAAATTTATGGGAGGAAAAAGTGAGGGGAAGCAAACAATACAAGAGAGGCCGAGGCCAAGGTCAAGGTCAAGGTCAAGGTCAAGGTTAAGAATCATTCATCAGGTACTATTTTGAAATGTGTATAACCTGGTCATACTTGGATTATACATGCCAAACATTAATATTTTGCATAAGCTAAGGAATACCTCTTTTAAGTTTATAACCCTTTTAAATTCATCCAACTCTTATGTTTTTGTTCATTTAGGTACAAACAAGAGGAGCAATATGTACAGAGACAAGCATTATGTAGAATGCCTGTGATAGAGGCATATACAATAAAAATATATCTAGAACTTAGTTGTAATCTTTTACATCACGACCAAGATTTCACCATTTTTCTTCTAGCTAGGATTTGATAGCTCTTTTGGTTTAGGGACAACACTCACTTATCATAGTTGAACAATCTGTTGGAACAAGGGGCGGAGCCAAGGTGGTGGCAATTGCACCCCCCCCCCCAATCCCATAGAAAGTCCATTAATCCTCTTTTATGGTTTCTATATTTTACGATACTACTAGGTAGCTTCCCCCCCCCCCCCCCCCCCCCCCCCCCCCTACTCCACGGGGGTTGCATATAAACTATACTACTATATAATAAGGAAAAGTTATGCTTCACCGTGGAAGTTTTTGTTCAAAAATGTCCTTATCTATGTTTACTAATTGAAATTGTTTATTAAATTTAACACGGATAGCTAGTTAATTACATATACAAAAAATTAAGAGTAGATATTGTTCGATATTAAAGGTTTTGTTATTTTCAAGTAGTATAAAATACGTGCAACGCACGAGCATATATACTTGTAAACTTAAAATGAAAGTAGTGATGTACCAAAGTAGAGTTAATTTAAACACATTCGTGAACATACGTATGTATATTACTCAAATTACATGATTATATCAAGAGTAATATACATGATTGAAGGTTAGCTGTATTATTATTATATGATTATAATGCATAATATAATAAGTGTTAGCAGAGACCCCATACCAATGCTTTTTGTTCAGGAAGCCAGCAATTTTCTTCCACTGCAGGAATGGAGTTGAATTCTGTCCTCCTCTGATTCCTAAGCCAAATCAGAAAAAAGTTTATTAGTAACCTCATTATCAAACATAATCATTAATTAATCATCTCTAATTACATGACTACCCCCCCCCCCCCCCCCCCCCCCCCCCCCCCCAACCCCAAATATAAATGTAAACACAGGTTACGCAGCCCTCCCCAAAGCCTTCCCCCTCCCTCTCTTTTCTCACTACGCAACCAAGGAATTAAGAGAGAAGATCACTTGTAGATCATTAACAAAGAGCAAAAGTTAGTGTTACTCTTACTAATACTAATACTGATAAGAATGTCTAACATAACACGAGATGGCGATGAGAGCTCCTCCTCCGAGAACAACACAGGAGGGGAAGAAGTGCAACAGCACCATGGCCTTCTGTTTCAGGGATCTTCGTTGATCAGCAACTGCTTGATTGCGCAGCTGACGCCGCCAGCTAAGAAGAAGCGCAACCTTCCAGGGACTCCGGGTAATATACATAAATTTATTCCAAATTATGCATGGGAAGTACATTGTTGTTGTTGTTGTTGCTGCTGCTGTTGCTGTTTCTGATGGACAATTGGAGCTGCTGGGTGGTTGGGCAGTCAATTGTTTTGGTTGCATAATTGAGATTACTATTAACAATTGAAAGACAATGGTCAGTCTGTTTACTTCATTCCCTTAAACAACTTGTACTAAAGTAGTCAGTGGTCGGTAGTTCCAAGAAGAACGCTATGTTTAGTCTTGTACTGCCATTTGCCAGTACTCAGATTATTCTCTTACTAGCACCGACACTCCAAAAACCAGTTCCACGTCCAAATCTCATATTGAGGAACACGTACTGGACACAACAGAAAGACGCTAAAAAATACACTAGAACATGCCAAAATAAGTGTTGTGTGTGTGTCGTGTCCATACTGTGTCGTCTTGTGTTCGTGTCCTGTCCCTGTAACATAGCTTATCTTAATTTATCTTTTAACAGCATGTTTATTAGAAAGGAAACGGCAAAAAAAACTAGAAATTTAAATGTTTGAGCTTGTTGTTGATATCAGTCTGAGAACCGGATAATATAGGCTAGTAATTATCGATTCATCTTAATTGTTGAACGATCATTTAGTTCAATCTATATTTCTTGTCAATCTCGTACTGTGTGTTTGGTTGATTACAAATTTATATATGATTTTGGAGAACTTTAGTTCATATGCAACTATTAAATTGCTGCACAATATCAGTCTAGTTATTTGAAGGAAAACGGAAATAGATTAGAAATTTCTTCCTGGAAATAGATTTGAAGGCTAACTGTTTGCCACGTACCATTTTCTCAGATCCAACTGCAGAAGTGATTGCCCTGTCTCCAGCAACCCTAATGGCGACCAACCGATTCGTCTGCGAAATCTGCAACAAGGGCTTCCAGAGGGACCAGAACCTCCAGTTGCACTGTCGAGGCCACAACCTGCCGCGGAAGTTGAGGCAGAGGACAAGCACGGAGGTGCGGAAGAGGGTCTACATCTCTGTCCAGAGACCACCTGCGTGCACCACAACCCAACTCGGGCGCTGGGGGACCTGACCGGGATCAAGAAGCACTTCTGCCGGAAGCACAGGGAGAAGAAGTGGAAGTGCGACAAGTGCTCGAAGAAGTACGCGGTGCAGTCGGACTGGAAGGCCCATTCCAAGACCTGTGGCACTAAGGAGTACAAATGTGATTGTGGAACCATCTTCTCCAGGTTCAGTTTCATCCCTCGCCTACCTGAGTCTTAACTACCACATTACATCTGGTTATCTCGAACAATTACATGCAATATCCGTCGAGAATCGAGTTGCAGTGCAAGCATGCCAATTTTGTATATCCCTAAAATGATCTGTGGATAGAAATACTCAAAACATTCAGAGAAATATTGAACAAAATACAAAGGCTGTTTTATTGCAAGATCTTACCATTAGTATCCTTCTTTTCGTTCGTCCATGAGCCAAATATAGGATAAATTGCAAATAACCAGCATTAACTACTGGAGTAGTTGCAGATAACCTTTGAATTCTTTGTACTATTTATCAGAGCCTTGTAAGCATTTTATTCTGTCTTTTAATATTATATTCGCTTAAATACATGTTCTTGGATATGTAGCGTAAGCAGAATGGAAATTCCTTATTTTGTTTATGCGTAGTTCTTTGTTTACAGCCCTTACGCATGATGTAGGAAACGAATCCATGTTGTGCTCAAGTTCTGTGAAGCGGTAGTATATGTTTGTGGTTGCAGATTCGAGACTTAACCCTGCCATAAATCCACGGTATCCCATACCTGGTTCGCGCAACGAACCTACTGTAGCAGTACTGTAGCAGTTTTCGTGGTATGGATAATGGGGTACTATGATATGCCGCAAAACTATGGGTCAAATTGGGCTAAGACACAGAACTAAGCGGAACCTTTAAAAATGAATTTTCAGAATATAAGCGCGTGCATATTCAAGAACAGCCTCTTCTTATGAACAATAAGAATTCTTCTTCTTCCCTAACGGAAAAAAAATTTATTTATGCAGACACACATCAGTGTTACTTTGAGCTTCAAGAAAATTACGAGCATATAGTTCACTTGCCTACCAACGAACACCCAGAACACGGAATTTATAATTATATTATAGATCTTATTGAGAATGTTAGGATTGATATTAATAAAATAAAACAAAAGTTAGACAACGGAAAGCACCCTTACGTTAGTAGTCAAACTCCTATGAATTGTTGGCCTTATAATAATAAAGGTTAATATGCTAAGGTACTCTTCGAAAGAGAAAAATAAGATAAACATAGATGAAATTAAGGAACAACATTATTGTACATTACTTAAACTTCAGGCTCAAGAATTATTAGGAGAAGTTGACAAGAAAGTTGTCTATGCCTTTTACGATACTCACTCCTCGGCTATTGATTATTTTAGGTGGAAATACTCTGAAGACTCTGACGATTACTCAGAAGACGCAGATAGCGAAACCAGTAACTTTAATATTTTTAACAATGAAGAAGGAGTAGGTAGCAGTGGCGGTGAAATAGTTAGTCTAGAAGGAATACCCAATACCGATAGAAGCGCTATTGGTCCACCAGTAGAAAGTCTTATACAAACCAAACCCCTCCCTTACAACATTCGATATCCTGCTAATCGACCCGAGTCCAAACTCTATAAAAATAAAAATTCTAATACCATTGATAATCTTATTTTTAATCTTGATAATATTCCACATAAACAAATATCTGACTACATAGGTGAATGGGGTCAACAGATGGGAGGAATGATGTATCATTTACCAACAAATATGACCACGGCCTATTTTATTCATTATGCTACCAGTTTCTGGAAAGGAAGTGCTCGGACGTGGCTTCGTGGATTAGAACTCAACAAGGAAAAGATAGAAGCAATTAGAAACATGGAAAATAGACAAAAAGCTTTAGGAGAGAGAATGGATTTAGTCCAAGCTGATTATACAGGAAACGAAGGTATCGTAGAAAAGGATTATGAAATATTATTACATAAAATGATTTTATGTGATATTTGTTTACTTGAAGAATTTGCTGCTAAATATATAAGATTTATCTTCTATTTAAAAGATAATAACCAAAAATAATTTTGGATAAAATAATTTTTTACCAAGATTCCCTATCCTTGGAACAGTATTATAAAAGATACTTGTGACAAAATTAGAAATAAGGTCCATACTACGAAAATACTAAAAAGGACTTGTATGGAAACTATGGAACAAGTTTGCGAACAAGCCAGGGCGCAAAAACAAATGAATAAAACCATCAAGAAATCTAGACTAGGATATTCGTGCTGCTCTAAATATAATGAAGACATTAACCTTAATTTTGGATGTCCACCCGAATATGGAAGTATCAGGAAAAAGAAAAACAATTTTAAGAAAAAAAGATTTCGTAAGAATACGTATAAAATTACTAGGAAGAAATAGAAACCCAGTTTTAAAAAGCAGCCTCAGAAATTTGAAAAGAAGAAATTCATTAAACGAATTTTTTTTAGAAAAGGTTGTAAGTGTTTCAAATGTGATAAGGAAGGACATTTTGCTAATGAATGTCCTAATAATATCCAGACCATTTTCATAAAAGACCTGGATACGTATGGTATAAATATAGGCACTATTAATGATATTGATAGTGATACTTCGGCCACATCTATGTACGAAATCGAATTTATCTATTCTGATATGCAGTCTAGCGAGTCTGAAGAATAATCTGAGGATGACTTATATAGTTCCATGGAGCATTTAAAAATTAATATGATTACTATTAATAAAACTCATAATCAAATCAGAAGGACCCTTTTATCCGATACTATAATATTACCTAGAAAAGAGGGGATATCCGCTGGATATACCTTGTATACCTCTCGAACCTTTAGGATAAGGCGATATCACACTCTAGAAGTCTTTTTAGATATTAGAATATTCCTACCATTAGGTTATTATGGCATTATTCATAATATACCTTTACATGCAAATAAAAATATATTTATAACGAACGGATTCATAGAACCAGTCTCTACAAATAATAATAAAAAATACTTCTTTTGAAGACAGATTATTTGATTGAAAAAGGAGATCCTGTTGGTTTATTAGTCATACATAAGTATGAAGATTTACCAATGATAGAGGAAAATCAACCTAAACAACAGCCTTCATATCCAGGATCTTCGGGATCTACTGGAGAACTTCTTGATGGTTACTGCGAATTCCGTATTTATATGAACACCCTTACTTCAGAGGAAACTTCAAACTTTAATATCCCTAATAGTGAGGGCGAACAGTTCGAAATTACGGATGAGGATTTAGAAAAATTAAAAGAAGCCATTCCTCATTCTGATAAAAAGGAGATTTACAAACCCATTTTCTTTCAATCTAGATTTCTAAACAAACATACATATTTGAAAGAATGCAAGGAAACATTGAATTAAAAGGTGATGAAGACTTCTCGTCTATTAGTCTTCTTGATAGGAGAAAAAATGATAAGTTAAGATCCAAATATCCCAAAATGAGATATTTGCATATAGGTTTAATACAACTGAAGATTACGGGTTTATTCCGAACAGGAATAAATACGCCCATTTTGATAGTTTGTATGGATGAAAGGATTATTAATAATCCTCTCAATAGTATTATAGGAGGTGCTAAATCCAACCTTGTAAATAGATTGTTTGGTATAAATATACATCCAGATTTTTCTATTAGTCTTGATGACCAGAATATTGAAAAGACCTGTACTTTGTCCGTAAATCTTCAAGGAATCGAGTTATTACCAGGATCCAAAGTTATTGGTATACAATGGGAACACTGTATGGCTCTTAATGATACTCCTACCTTCAAATCTATTACCCCAAAGAATTTGGTTAGATTATTTGAAGTAGGAACAGGTAAAACGATACAACCTAGACTAGTTCGACTTGAACATTTAAAAAGTGATAATGAAATGCGTGTTTTTATTAAATCCCTAAAACCTAAGATAGAAGTCCCTACTGAATATTTTATAGCATCAGGAAATACTATTTCTACAACCCGAAAGGGCGAAAAACATTCCTATCCTGAAGATACCACTTCGACTAATCAAGAAGCTTCAACCTTGAATAACACCCTTACAAGATCTAATTCTATGGAAAACCTTATTAATATAGAGTTAACACCTAGCATCCTGCAGGACATACAACATCGGTTGAGTATAAGTGCCCCGATCGAAGGAAGAACTCGAACCATGTTAGAAAACTAACGTCATGATGAGGATAGGATGATCGTTAAAATTCATTTATCACAAATAAATGATAGAAGTAGAAATCTACTAAGGTTACCCCATGAATAAAAAGAGAGTAAGATTCGAACCTGAATCCAGCAAAAAGGGGAATACTAACCCCAAACTTCCAGATTGGTATGTGGACCATATGAGATATGATAAAGACAATATAGAAGACGTTTATCATATGACCCATCTAGTAAATTTTTTTAAAGATATTATAAAGGAAACACATATCAATAATTATAGGACTATTGTCATGAGATATTTAGATCGACTAAACCAAGTCTTAAGCAAGCATATTACTAGACACAAAGGAGAACATCCTAGGAGTGCTATGACTCATCCTCGGATTGATGACATGCTCAATTCTGAAAGTGTTCTTGACCTAGAAATTTTCAGTACGACACTTGACAATATTGACCTTGCCCTCGAAGCTACAGATCATCCCATTGACTTCAATCTCTGGGAAAATTTTCTTAATATTGAGCATGCTAATAACATCAATATGATTAGATCTCTCGATCTAAAAGCTAAAGCCCAATTACACATTTATATTCCACTTACTATTAGTATTCCTGAATACCAAGACTTTACTATTCATGCATTGGTAGACACGGGAGCAGAAGCTAGCTTATTACAAGAAATCTTCATTCCTCAGGATCTGTGGGTCAAGCTTGATAAACCAGAAAAACTGAATGATTTCATGGGACGTCAAGTTCCTATTAATCACAAGGTCAAAAGCCTTACGATCTCTTTTCCAGATCTCAAAGGAAATTATAATTCTTATAAATTCGATTTCTTACTCTTACCTAAAGATTTTGATAATGATTGTATTATAGGTATGGACAATCTTAGACATTTTCTTCCGTATAACACATACTTTTGAGCTTGATGGTATTACCATTCCTAGAGTCCACTTCCCAGTTCATTTAGCTTCCCAATTTACCCCCACAGCCCAGCATGTTAAAAAGCCAGTCGCTATTATTGACCATACTACTACTACTACTATCTGCACTTATAATCTCCCCTATACCAATAATTTACAAAAAATTATTTATGGTATGTTAGAACCATTATTTTTCGATAATCCTTTAAAAGGTTTTGACAAAGCACCTAGATTTTGTAAAATTGAATTATTAGAGCAATATGCAAATTCTAAAGTTAGAGTAAATGTATTATGGTTTCTCCTCCGGATAAAGAGGAATTTGCTAAGCAGATTAGTGAGCTCCTCAAGCTTAAACTAATTAAAAAAAGTTTTAGCACGCATTCCTCTCCTGCTTTCCTTGTTAGAAATCATGCCGAAGTTAAAAGAGGAAAGGCTAGGATGGTCATTAATTATAGAAAATTAAATAGTTATACTAAGTTTGATGGTTATTCCATACCTACTGTTGAAGTTTTGATCAAACAAATTCAAGGTGCTAAGTACTATAGTAAATTTGATGCTAAATCAGGGTTTTGGTAAATTAAGCTAGAAGATAGAAATTCTATTGAATTATCTGCTTTCAGTTGTCCTCAAGGGCACTTCGAATGGCTGGTTATGCCTTTTGGTTTAAAAAACGCTCCACAAATATTTCAGAAATGGATGAATTCTATTTTCGGTCATCTTCCTTTTGTGGTCGTTTATATTGATGATATTTTAGTCTTTTCAAACAGCAAGGAAGAGCACAAGGAACATCTATTGCATATCTGTAAATTATTACTAGATAATGGTATTATTCTTAGCCCTAAAAAAATTGAATTATTTAAAACAGAAATTGACTTTTTAGGAAAGACTATTAAGAATGGACAAATTATTTTACAGCAACATATCTATGCTAAAATCAAAGATTTTCCCGATGATTTTAGAACTCTTAAAGAACTACAGAGTTTTTTAGGATTACTCAATTATGGTCGTAAATTTATTCCTCATTTATCCACCAGAGTTAAATTTCTTCAGAATAAACTTGCTGCTGAACAGGCTAAGTATAAAGGTTCCACTGGTGAACAACCAAGAAGATCGAATACTGATAAAATACATATTTCCCTGGATAAAAGAGAACTTGAAGAGATTACTAAAATAAAGGAACTTGTTAAAACAGAGAATATCTTATATTTTTCTTTAGATAGTGACACACTAATTTTACAGACGGATGCTTCTGATAATTTTTGGGCTGGGGTACTTATTGCTAAACATGAAGAAATTATGGCATATGCATCAGAAAAATTTACAAAGACAGTTGAAATATGCTACGTATGACAAAGAATTATTAACGGTTAAATTAGCCATTAAAAGTTTAAAAATTTATGTTCTTCATAGACACTTTGCCATTGAAACTGATAATAAGTTTGTTGCACAGTTTTTAAAAAAGAAAACCATTAACAATCCCGAAGAAAATCTTAGGAGAATTATAATTGCCATGTAGCTTGAGATTTTTAATTATGATGTAAATTACATTCCAGGATACACTAACTTTCTGGTAGACACTCTTACCAGGTTGTAGGTTATGGATGATTCACTCTACAAAAAATTTAAAGATCTTTTTGAAGAAATGAAGAAGCAAGAAAGTTTTGAAAAAAGTCTAAAAAGAAAAAGAGAGGAGAAGCTAGCTCTTCATCCTCTATTACTACTACTTCTTCTGCGGTTGAACAAACCAATAACCTACAGACGAACAACCAGGTGAACAACCATAATTCTACATTTAACCAAGGAACTCAGGCGAACAGCCAAATGATGGGACATGCGAACAACCAAATGTTGGGCCACCAGTATGTTAATCAATCCCAATCCAGCTGGAGACCAATTAGGCCCACTGGTCCGATTATGCCTATTATTCCACGACCATATATTCCTTATAACCATGCTCTTATCAAGTCCTGGTATAACTTAGAAATGGAAAAAGTGTATAAGATGGTGTGGGATCGATTCAATGGCTGTTACAAAGCTCTACAAATAAATGATACTAAAGATGGTAGTTACTGGCTTACACAGATAGAACTTTGATAGCAGAGAAACAGAGAAACTTTTTTCTTGAACAAAGAAATTCTAAATTCAACAAATGATTTCTAAGATTCTCCTTACCTCATCAACATCTAGATCAATTACTCTTGCTAATTGGGAAAATGAGCTTTTTTCATGAACCAATACTATTCAGAAAGAACTTAGCAGTATTATTTTCCATCTTCGGCCAAATGATATAGTTAATTTCAGAATAAGTGATATTTATGCTTTACTTAAATTACTAGACATAATGACAGAAAAGTTACAAGAATTTTATGCTGAGATGATGGTCCAAGAAATGATTTTAATGTATCAACATCTACTTATTGATGACGAAAGACTTCTTCTATTTTTTAAGAGGCTAGAAGATACTGAGATTTATAGTCTTTTTGAAGGAGAGAATCCTATTCTGAACAAGAATAAAGCTCCCAGAATTCTTGCTTGTTTCAGCGATCTTCAGAAATACAAAAACCATGTCCGAACAAGAGTGGTTCATGAAGTATATATTAATACTACTTGTCTGGCAGACTTTGCTGGTTGCCTTCCAGAAATATGTATTAAAGCAGCCTCTGATCATTCAACCAGGTTTCAGACCATATTCCGATTCACTATTTGGAGCATATGGGAAGAAAGACATTATGTGAAGCTTTATCAATCATATCAAATATGGGAATTAAACAGACTTACAGAAGAACCCAGTCATGAACATACTACTGTTTCTAAAACAAATTTCCATGAGGAAAGAGAAAGAATTCTAGCAGCAAAGGAATTCTTCGTTGAAGCCCTTCGATATGCTGATGAAGATTATAAAATTATTATGTCTGGAAATATCCTTCTGGTGGACAAAATTGAAAAAATCGAAGACGCTCAATATTTAAGCAGCTACAGCCGTATTAAGAATTTTATTGATCATATGTGCTTGGAAAAAATTGGAGAAACTGCTAAATTTAATTTTTGGCTAAAGGAGGACGACGCAATAGACATGCATGTAGATGAAAATGGAGAAGCAGATTAGAAGCCTGGTGGACCCTACTAATGATGAAGAAAAGAATCGATAAGGAAACGGTTCGTAGAAGATATAAAGTAGGTCTAATAAAGACAAAGCAACCTAGAAAAGACTGGAAAAAAGGATGTGAAAGGTGGCAGGCTGCTCTCTTACAATGGCGTGAGTGGCGTGACGATTTTGCTTTACCTCCACTACCTAGACCTCCCCTGCTTTCTCCACCTCATAATGAAGATTCCTCTTCATGATTTAGACACATAACAGATATTACTTTCTCCACTTCATAATGAAGATTCCTCTCCATGATTTAGACATATAACAGATATGAAGGTGCCGGTTTACTCTTACCGGGGATCTCAGGTCATGCTTACTATAAATAAAGGTCCTACTACCTCTGCTGGAGGACAGGAAATTTCGGAAGATTAGTTTTCTAGTGCTGCTTGGCTTGTATTATCCACTTGTGTGCTTTGTTTTCTCTTTTCGCTACCATTTCCACTTGTAAATCTACTACTACTTTCAAGACTTCTCGTTCTTTATTAGTCTGGATAAATGGGGAAGCATCCCAGTGCCACGAGGTTCCCAATTACGCAAGGTCTGAAGAGGGTCGAGATGTCTGTATTAATACAACATAGGTGACTTATTGTACCTATTGAAAATGTCTATACCCCATATCCGCATCATGTCCTTACCCATAGTCTTGCAACATAGCCTTACAAGAATATGTTTGATGCAAATTTTACAACATAAATTGGGTTAAAAGTTTGTGTAGATTAGGTAGACTCTGTGAACAAGGCTCCTTATTAAGTATAATATCCTCTCACAAGCAGGATGAAATCACATCATCCACTGCTTGGATTTCTCCCCAACTTCTTCTAGCAAAGTTTTGTTTTGTACTGACTTTTAAGGCTAAGGAACTCGTCATTCGTCAAGACGAATGGTAGCTAACCCCAAAGACTGAAGTGCAGGAATAAGGGGGATCTGGTAACAGTCTTCAGATAACAATGCACATAATGCTTACAGAAACTACAAATATGAATAATTTTATGGATTAAATATGGAGTCTTCAAGGTTTGAAACAATCAAACCCTGGACTTGGTATCTGTTTGTATCCATTGTATTTCATCAAATAAATAAGCCCAACATACCTGTTTTTCTTCAAGGAAAAACATAGGAAACACAGACC